>BQNB010016360.1:0-71755 GCA_026074375.1 Tanacetum coccineum
TTGCTAAACCTCTTTTGTATGTAGCTACTTTAAAACCAGTATCATCTAATTTAACAAGCAAATCATCATACTGTTTCTTTAGAGCTTCATAGTTTTTTAGACAAGTTTTAGAGCAAGATTTGTCATTATTTACTTTAGTGTCTGAAAGAGCCATAGGAGCCATCTTTTCCTTGTGAGTAAAGAGTTCTTCTTGTTTGTTTCTTTTAGATCAAAGTTTCTCAAAGCACATGCTTTGATACCACTTGTTGATCCCACACCTTGATCGACTCTTTACCTTGTAAAGTGTATATTACCTTGGATAAATCCAAAATAACAATAGTAGAAACTTTGTTTGTATATCAAAGAGTATGCGGAATCTACTCTTTAATACTCTAGAAGATATATCAATGAAACAGTACCAAACAATGAACAATGAGTAAAACATAAACTGCTTCAATATTATTGATAAATAATACGAGTACTTTGTGTAGTACTAGGGTTTACAACCTTGAAGCTATTACAATGAGATGTTGTGTAGGTATGTGTATGATAATGAGATGAATGAGATGAGTGAGATCAATGAGATGATCAACTAGATGCCTTAGGATCTCCTTTTATACATCAAGGAGTCCTAATGAGCTTACAATACTTTCCTAAATATTTAGTCAAATATATTAAATACAATGACTAAATATTAAATACTTTCCTAAGTATTTAGTCAAATTCTCAATCAGCATTAATCTCTTCAATCATCATTAATCTTCAGTCTTCTGTTTGACTAATCATCATAAACTTTAGTTAATTAGCATTAACTTCAGTTGAAACAACAAGAAGACTTTCAACAGCATTAACTTTCTCACCAACAGCAGTAATCTTGAACCAGCAGTAGTAACTCTATAACCAGTAGTAGTAAGTTCTTCAATAGTCTTAAGAAAAAAAAAAAGGGGGGGTTTAAGTACTAGCAAGTTACTAACTTACTCTAGCAGTACTAACTGGTTAATACTGGCAGTTGTAACTTGTGAGCAGTACTAACTTTTGACTTAGCAGTACTAAGTGCACTGAGTTTAATTCCCAACAATGAGGATTCCGAGGAGGATACCGAGGAGGATCCTAGTGAGGAGCGTAAACCCGAGGATGACGACGACGATGATGATGATACAGATGACGAGGATGAGGAGCCCACTAAGGACAAGGAGGAGGAGGAGCACCTGGCTCCGGCTGATTCTTCTGTAGTACCTGTTGTTGACCCTGTTCCCTCAGCTGGGGATACAGAGGCATTTGAGACTGATGAGTCTGCACCTACACCTAGATCACCTCAGACTAGGGTCACTTTTTCTCAGGCACGTCTCTATAGGACATGGAAGACTGTCCGACTTGAGCCACCTATGTCAGCATCCATAGAGGCACTCATTGCTGAGCATGCCGCCACACCTATACCACCCACCAACCCTACCTATGATCAGGCACCATTGGGTCATAGGGCAGCCATGATCCGTATGAGAGATGACATCCTCGAGGAGGACATGCCACCTCGGAGGAGATTTGTACTTACTGCTCCCCCACCTGGGTGTGATGTAGCAAAGAGTTCTGCTGCTGCTGCTGCTAGAGCACCTAGAGGTCAGTATGATTTTGTTGATGTTGTTGAGGCCGAACAGGATTTGATTCGTACTCCTGGTCATGATACCCGGACTATTGCTAGAGCTGCTGACAGAGTAGAGGATGCTGGTTATGTTAGAGCTTTACAGACTTCTAAGCATAGGATGATGACTTCCATTAAGGAAGTCAATTTGAGGGTCAGCTACCAGGCACAGGTTCACCGGCAAGAGAGTGAGATTTTCTATACACAGCTTCATGATGCTCGAACTGACTACAGAAACATTGGACTCGAGATTGATGTAGTGAGAGGTCAGAGGACTGCTTACGAGACAGAGTTGCATGAGGTACGCCAGGCTTACCTTAGTTCTGAGGCTCGGAACAGGGCCTTATTGGCGCAACTTGAGACACTGGAGACTCACATGAGTCGTATGGAATAGCAGCGCCAGAGAGCTGAGGATGATGCAGTCAGACAGATCATGTGTACTCAGGTGCTAGAGGCTAGAGCTCGGATTGATACGGTGGAGGACACCGATAGTAGCTGTTAGTTGTACTTTTCATTTCTAGCTATCTTGTATGGTCTATTAAGCTTTATGGGTAACTCCCAGCTAATGAACTTTAGGACATATTTCCATTTTCTGTACTAAGATCATTTGTGGTCATTTTGTATCCAAACAAATCATGTATGATTCGACATTATGTTATGAAATGTTGATGCGTAGTTATTATTATCATATTGTGATTTTATCTCACGTACATTGTATTCTTGTGATTACTAGAATCATGCCTATAACAAGACAAGGAGCAAACGACGTCATAAATCCATAATCCATTCAAGCTATGATCGATCAGGAAATCCAAAGAAACTCTACTCAGGATGATGCGAGCCAAAATTCGGGTGGGGGACCCAGAAGGCCTGTGCAACCTGCACGTGTCTGTTCCTACCCCGACTTCATGAAATGCCAACCCTTGAACTTCAAGGGAACTGAAGGCATTGTTGGCTTGTCTCAATGGATCGAAAAGATGGAATCAGTATTCCACATTAGCGGTTGTGCCGTTGAAAATCAAGTGAAGTTTGCTACCTGCACTCTGCTAGGTGCTGCACTAACCTGGTGGAATGGTCATGTGAGAACCTTAGGTCATGATGCTGCCTATGCTATGACTTGGGGAACTTTCAAGAAGAAATTGACGGACAAATATTGTCCAAATGGCGAGATCAAGAAACTTGAAATTGAACTGTGGAATCTTAAGGTCAGGGGAAACGATGTTGCAGCTTACACTCAGCGTTTCCAAGAACTAGCCTTGATGTGCACCAAATTTCTTGCTGATGAAACCGCGAAGATTGACAAGTATATCGGTGGACTTCCCGATAACATTCATGGAAATGTCATGTCTGCAAGACCCAAGACTCTTGATTTTGCTATCGAGTTGGCCAACGACTTGATGGATCAGAAACTCCGCACTTATGCGGAAAGGCAGAATGAAAACAAGAGGAAGGCTGATGATTCGTCAAGAAACAATCACCAACAACAACCCCACAAGAAGCAAAATGTAGCTAGGGCATACACTGCTGGCCCTGGTGAAAAGAAGGTTTATACTGGGGACCTACCTCTGTGCACCAAGTGCAATTACCATCACACTGGGCAATGTGCACCCAAGTGTGGAAAATGCAAGAGGTATGGCCATGCTACCACTGATTGTCGGGTCAATACCAACAACACCAACAACAACAACAACAAGAATCAAAAGGCTGGGGCATGCTATGAATGTGGTAACACCGGGCATATGAAGAGGAACTGCCCAAAACTGAAGAACCGTGGGAATGGCAATGGGAATGGCCCAGCTCAAGGAAGAGCTTATGCTTTGGGAGGAAGAGATGCTAGCCCGGACCCTAACGTCATCACGGGTACGTTTCTTCTCAACGACCGTTATGCTAAGATTTTGTTTGATACTGGTGCGGATAGGAGCTTTGTATCTAATACATTTAGTAACTTGATTGACATTGCCCCTACTACATTAGAAAATCATTATGACATAGAATTAGCCAATGGGAAAATCATAGGAGTTAACACCATAATCCGAGATTGCACTCTAAACTTCATGAATCATCCTTTCAACATCGACTTGATGCCTGTCCCACTTGGTAGTTTTGATGTCATTATTGGAATGGATTGGTTAACAAAGTATCATGGAGTGATCATCTATGACGAGAAGATTGTACGTGTTCCTTTCAGAAGAGAGATGTTAATTTTCCAAGGCAATGGGAACAACAAAAGGGGAGAATCCTGACTAAATATCATTTCGTGCACTAAGGCACAAGAGTATTTGTCAAAGGGATGTGATGTCTTTTTGGCACAAGTTACCACAAAGGAAGCCAAAGACAAGTCGAAAAGCGACTTGAGGACGTACCAATTGTTAGAGACTTTCCTAAAGTCTTTCCTAAAGACTTGCCGGGTATTCCACTAGCTCGACAAGTAGAATTCCAAATTGATTTGGTACCAGGTGTTGCACCGGTAGCACGGGCGCCTTATCGGTTGGCACCATCCGAAATAAAGGAACTGGCGAAAATGAAAGAACGGCAGGATACAACTTCAAGAACTATCGACCACAAAGGATTTTATAAGGCCCACAACTCTTCTCCCTGGGGAAGCCCCTGGTCCTGTTTCGTCTAATAAGTAATAGCAGATAGATTTCGCCATGTCATCGATTATCGTGAACTAAACAAGTTAACAGTGAAGAACCGTTACCCACTTCCTAGAATTGATGACTTGTTCGATCAACTTTAAGGGTCGAGTGTCTACTTGAAAATCGACTTACGATCGGGTTACCAACAGTTGAGAGTTTGCGAAGAAGACATTCCCAAGACCGCGTTTAGGACACGTTATGGGCATTATGAATTTCAAGTAATGCCTTTTGGTTTGACAAACGAACTGGCGGTATTTATGGACCTCATGAACTGGGTGTGCAAACCTTAGTTAGATAAGTTTGTGATTGTCTTTATCGACGATATACTAATTTATTCAAAGGACAAGGAAGAGCATGAAAAGCATCTTAGATTAATTTTGGAGTTGATTAAGAAAGAGGAGTTGTACGCAAAATTTTCCAAGTGTGAATTTTGGATTCCAAAGGTACAGTTTCTCGGACACATGATTGATAGCAAAGGCATTCGCGTAGACCCAACAAAGATCGAGTCAATTAAAGATTAGGCATCTCCTAAGAGTCCAACAGAGATTCGCTAATTTTTAGGACTTGCCGGTTACTACCGCATATTCATTGAAGGCTTTTCCAAGATCGCAAAGCCAATGACTAAGCTGACTTATAAGAATGTGATGTTTGACTAGGGAGAAAAGGAGGAATCCGCATTTCAATTGATTAAACAAAAGCAGTGTAGCGCACCCATTCTGGCCTTGCCTAAAGGATCAAAAAACTTCATTGTTTATTACGATGCTTTGCATAAGAGTTTGGGTGTCGTGCTCATGCAAAACGAAGGTTATAGCCTATGCCTATCGACAACTGAAAATCCATGAGAAAAATTACACAACTCATGATCTGGAACTTGGAGTTGTGGTATTCGCCCTTAAGATGTAGAGACATTACTTATACGGAATGAGATGCACCGTATTTACTGACCACAAGAGCTTACAACATATCCTTGGATCAAAAAGAGTTGAACATGAGACAACGGTGTTGGTTGGAATTGCTTAGTGATTACGATTGTGACATTTGTTATCACCCGGGGAAAGCAAACATTGTTGTTGATGCTTTAAGCAGGAAAGAACGGTTTAAACCTTTAAGGGTTCGAGCGTTAGTCATGACTATTGGTTTGAATCTTCCTAAACACATTCTAGAAGCTCAAACCGAAGCATTAAAACTTGAAAACCTCACTGCTGAAGATGTTGGATGTATACTCCGACAAGACCTTACAAAGGAAAGATTGAAACTCCGTGCGGACGTAACCTTATGTTTAAACAACAAGAGTTGGTTACCATGTTATGGCGACTTAAGAACTTTAGTCATGCACGAGTCTCATAAGTCAAAATATTCTATTCATCCGGGTTCAGATAAGATGTACCAAGACTTGAAGCAGTTGTATTGGTGGCCTAACATGAAGGCGAACATTGCCACTTATGTTAGCAAATATCTGACTTGTGCTAAATTCAAGGCAGAGCATCAAAAACCTTTTGGCATATTGGTCCAACCGGAGATTCCAGAATGGAAGTGGGAGAAAATCATCATGGATTTCATCACTAAACTCCCTAAGACGACAAACGGTTATGACACCATTTGGGTAATCGTTGATCATCTAACAAAATATGCTCACTTCTTACCAATGAGGGAAAATGATCCCATGGAGAAGTTAATGAAACTTTACATGACGGAAGTAGTCACCCGACATGGGGTGCCTGTATCTATTATCTCCGATCGTGATGGTAGATTTACCTCACTATTCTGGCAAGCACTTCATAAGGCATTGGGAACTCTATTGGACATGAGTATCGCCTATCACCCCAAAACCGACAGTCAAAGTGAAAGAACTATCCAAACTTTGGAAGACATGTTACGCGCTTGCGTGTTAGACTTTAGAAAGAATTGGGATAGACACTTACCATTGGTAGAATTCTCATACAAAAATAATTAGCATACCAGCATAAAGGCTGCACCCTTTGAGGCACTGTATAGACGGAAGTGTCGATCACCCGTATGTTGGGTCGAAGTTGGAGATGCTTAGCTTACTGGTCCTGCAATAACTCATGAAAGCACCGAAAAGATAGGAATCCAAGCCGCTCGTGACCGACAGAAGAGCTATGCAAACATTAGACGTAAACCAATGGTATTCCAAGTTAGTGACAAGGTCATGTTAAAAGTTTTGCCTTGGAAAGGAGTTGTGCGTTTTGGCAAACGGGGGAAGTTAAACCCATGTATGCTCGTACCTTCAACGTAATCTAGAGAGTTGGTACTGTTGCCTATAAGCTTAAGCTACCACAACAATTAAGCCGAGTTCATAACATGTTTCACGTGTCAAATCTGAAGAAGTATCTGTCCGATGAATCGTTGGTGATTCCGTTAGAAGAACTACTTGTGGATGACAAATTCTACTTTGTGGAAGAACCAGTAGAAGTTGTGGATCATGAAATCAAGCAATTGAAGAGAAGTCGCATTCCCATCATTAAGGTTAGATGGAACTCTAAACAAGGTCCTGAGTTTACCTAGGAACGTGAGGACCAATTCAAGCAGAAATATCCACATCATTTCACAAAGACCGCACCGTCGTCAAGTGCCGCGTCTTAAGCCTAGAGGACAAGGCTCATCTAACTGGGGGAGACTATAACACCCCGTGTTTTTTAGGTCATATTATGATCCCAGTTATTTCATTTTCCTCTTTATTTATAGGGTTTGTGTGTTTACTTCCATTTAAACCACACTAGTTAAATCGCGTAGGCATCAAACGTTATCGTTAAGCTAGAATTGTAACCTAAACCCATTAAGACCTTACTTGAACCCTTTGTATTCGTCATCTATTTTATATTTCTCGTCAAAAGGAGTTACATGATCGCATATAATAAACTTTGTCAAGGTAAAGCCATCCAAAATAAACTACACCAAAAATCTTAACTCTTATACATTAGGAAACTAAATAAATTAGGATAGAGTCTATATACACCTACAATGTAGCAAATAAGTCATGCATCCTTTATTTAAACCTCCTCCAGCCGATTAATGCAAAGAAAAAGAAAAAAAAGATAACAAATATTCCATCCTAAATTAACTCCTTTTATCCGACGAGTAAAAGCCCATACTTCTTTTTACAAAACCCAAACGACCTTGTGATATACTGGCTGCCTACAACTCTTTTTCCTTCCTACAAAATCAATAGTATACACCTTTTTGTTCCTGTACAAATATGCTTACCTAATATGCTATTACATACACTTGTGAGCATTCATTTGACTATTCTTCATACCCTCTTATTCAATTATAAGAAGAACATTGGTTGAGTTAGTGTATCACAAACTCACAGCAACTCAAAAATCACAACTCTCATATGTTTCTTTCTCTTGTTCTCTAAATTCGCATACATAATACACACAAACCTCACACCATCACTTTTCCATAAACCCTAAACCTTATTCTTCACTTGTGGGTTCTCTGTTTGTTAGCCTCAAAATATTGAGCCGAACTGGAAGTTCGTTCATTACGTGTACGGGTCTCGGTCATTTAATTAGTTAATGTTGTAATAGTATAATATTAGGAATCGGGCTCGATAGATAATCTAATATTGTATATGTTTCGGGTTTAATCCCAAGCAAAACCCGAGCCCGGGTCCTAGTTAAATATCCCGCGCGTCATTTAACGCGACGGGGTATATAAACTCTTTTCTATTTAGAAAAGAGTTAGTTGTTCAAATTATCTAAAAATATCTTTTCTCTTTTCTCTCATTTTTCTCTCTTCTCTCTCTCTAAACAACTCAATCTTTCTTTCTCATTTCTAGCTCCATTTCGTGAACGATTGTATGAAGTGAAGTGATAACGAGATCCTACAATTGGCATCAGAGCTACGTGTGGATTCGTGGTTGATTCTTGTGGTTAAACAAGATCAAATTCGTGTGTAATATTGAAGAAAAAAATCAAACCCGAATTTTTGTGCTTAGATGTGTGAATGTTTATGTTATTAAGCAAGATCTAGGCATAAGGTAACTAATTGTGCAAGAGAAATCAAGTTAAAAGGTCAAAAAGGGTGATTTTTAGGCGATTCTTGGTGAAAAAAATCGTATATTTTGTCGTTGCGTTTTGACTCTCTGGCAAAGTTCTTGTTGCGTTTTGATTTCTTCTTGTTGCGTTTTGATTTTCTTCATGTTGCGTTTTGACTTTCTTCATGTTGCGTTTTGATTTTCTAGTTGCGTTTTGATTTTTTATTAAACAGGTTCAAAACGCAATCATTGCGTTTTGGTTAGAAGAATTTTAAATATTAAAATAATCAAACCCTTATTTCAAAAAAAAATTATGGTTGCTTTTTGGATATTTTTGAATATTATATTGATTGCGTTTTGAGCATTGCGTTTTGACCAAATCTCAACCACTGCGTTTTGATAAAGTTCATTGCGTTTTGATTCAAAAGTCACTGCGTTTTGATAAAGATTCGTTGCGTTTTGACCAACAATCGTTGCGTTTTGACCAATAGCGTTTTGACCAAGTTTCATTGCGTTTTGATCAAGGATAGTTGCGTTTTGACAAATATCACTGCGTTTTGTCTAGAAATCTTGTGTGAAGAAAAGGGTTTCAGTAAAACAGCCATAACTTTTGATCCGTAAGTCCGTTTCAGGCCCGTGACCTCTCAAATCGAAGAGAAAAACAAGACGGATTACGCTGTAACCATCCTTTAGTTGGTTAAGGATTTTTCGAGGCCCAAAACCATCGTTTACTATGATTTATTGACATTTTTTAGTTTTTTGGAATTTGTGTTAGTAAACCACACAAAAAAAATCTGCTGTATCCCTAGCCAGAAAATATTGTTTTTATACAATTAAATCATTGGCCGCTGGATTCCGAATCAAATCATTCACGGTTTTCTATTGATTTTGTAAAATCCCGTTAATTCATTTATCGGTTTTAATCTTAGACGTGTAAAATCCCGTGAACATGGAATTGCCTACAAAAACCACAATTTAAATCACTTTCTTATCCATTAAGTCCAACAACTTTCAATTCATACTCACGATAATATAGAGAAGAAGATACCTTATCTTCGTGTTCAGATTCAGAATACCAAACAAATGCAACTAATTCAAGACAAAACAAAAAGAAAGTTGCATGGTATCTGTCAACGACTTCTTTCACACCTCAAGTGTCTTTTAAACAACGGACTTAAAGGAAGTCGAACCGAGATGGATTCAAACGCGCATTTACGGACACTTTTTTGTCAACGTCTAGAGACTTTCAAGGCACGGATATTCCTAAACATGGATCAACTTCAAAAGCAACTGAAACAACGAATTTCAAGAGATTAGGATCCATGGCCTCTTTTTTAAAGTTTCTCGAGACACAGTTTCAGATGTTTCATCAGTCATAGATTTATTTGAATGGATGAATATATTGTAATGACACCGAAAACTACTTTTCTAGAATACACTCTGACTCGATATTCAGATTCCGTGATACAATGTTCAAAAACATGGTTATGTTAAAAAGTCGATTTGAGAAAAAAAAGAGCGTTGCAATTAAAAAATGGAGTTGACAGCAGGGTGAATGAAAAACTGATGAGTCGACAGAGGAAAAGGTTGATTCGAGTAAAGCTATTAGGATTGCTGTTTTAGTTATCATTGAAAGCAAAGGACAGAATCCAAAAGCAGGATTCAAGACGCCAGATAAGGGAATGTATGCACATGTTAATGATGCAGATAGCTAGAACCATATTAATGAAGAAGCCTAATGGCTGAGGTAACAAATGACTGATGATATGTATCTGTACAGGACAAACAGCAATACTGAGCAACCTGAATTCAATAATGAAGAAAGGTTGACCAAAACATGAAAACTAAACTCTCAGATCAATCACTTGAGTCTGAAAATGTATGTCTCAAAAATACTGTTGCCCAATTTCAAAAAGATTTTTAAGAATGGAAGCACATTGGTTAATCTTGACCTTAAATATCAAAATCCAGTTTTAAAAGAAAGGGCTAACCAGGTCAATTTTTGAATGTCCAAAGTAATGAGCCAAGGCTTAAACATGAACATAGATGTAATTGAAACAAAAAACATCGAATTGGAACTTAATAGTGCTAAGTTACTCAAAGGAAAATGAGACTTTTGAACAAGGCATTACAAGAAATGTTGATTCTATCAAGACTAACGAGAGTAAGGAACATAGAACACTCATCTTCTTTGATTGCAAAATAATGATAAATTCAAAGCTCAAATTCAGGAAAAAGGGGTTTGCAGTTGCAGCATTATAAATGAGTTAAGGAAATTAACAGGAATAGTGTGATATCTAATTTGCAATAAAACCATCATATCTTGTGGTAAACCAGTTTTTAACCCACATGGAAACCAGTTCGTTATTAGACAACCGACTGCGTTTAAATCTGAACGTCCCAAAATTTCAAAAGAACGGTTTGCCTCCCAAGTTGATGTGAGTAACGATTTGTCAAAACCAGTCACTACACATTATCTGGCCTAGTAAGAGAATCTGCCACTGCATAAACCTCATCACATGATTGCACCAAGCTCAATCTAGGTATAGATCAACTACATTGTTCCATACTCACTACCTTAGAGGAAGCTAAGAAAAATGGACACTGATCACTCTAGGATCCCTAGAAATTTTCGACTCCATAAACATTTTGTTTGACTCGACATGTCAGATATGTGTCTTTAATGGCCAAACATTTTGTTTGCTAGACATAGTCAGAAATCGCACGTGCTAAGGTTCCATCCAATAAGACAACAAACAGAAACAAACCCGTAGAGCAAATAAGGGTTGCAACGAAACCAAAAAGACAGATCCCAAAAGGACATAGGTTTTCAATCAAAAAGACTACCACTGTGCATGAGAAAACAACAAGTCCTAGATCTTGTCTTAGGTGGCAACCAACGGGTAGAATTCTCAAGATTGTTTGTCTTAGATGGGTTCACAAAAAAGGAAAGAATTCGCCTCTTGCATACAAGGTTGAAAGTGAACCCCCAAATGGTTCAACTGCAGATATCCCTAACCAATGTAAAGCGAACAAGCTCTTAATGTCGGCAGGTACTCTCTTAAGTACAAGGTACATCGTTCAATCCTACAGGAGGATGGACTCAGAGTTTGATAGTTGCGGAAAAAGAAAGATATCTCAGAAAAACAAGGGCTTCAAGGAATTTTGATCTGATGATCAACAAATGGCGTCTGCTGAAAATAACACTTCAGGCCCCGTTCCTCAATGTTCAAATGACGTTTGATCACAGCAGTTTCTAAAATGAAATCAGAAACACATTTGAAATAATCCTTGTTATTATGTTCAAGGTATAAAAGAGAAACCTCATTGTTTGTGTTGAGGATGATATCTTCAAGATCGAAGCCTACTTGTTTAGCAGCAACAAAGTGTTGTTCTTGTTGTGGAGGATTTTGTTCTTGGTTTGCCATTTGATGTGATTAAGGTTTTGATAATTTGATTTGTTTTGAGGTTTTGTGTGTGTTCTTGGTGAAATGATTTGTTCTTTTGAGGAGTGAGGTGAGAGAAAGGTGAGGTCATTCTAACGTTTAAAATTCATCTTTTAATAAACTTTTTAAATTTGTTAACTTCTTTTGTAAGAAATCACTTAATAAAATTATTTATTTTGAAAATCATTTTTGTTTTTGAAATTGACCATGTGATTGATGTAAAGAAGCTAAACTAGGTTCAGGTTTGATGTCATGTTATGCTGAACTGATTATTGTAATCATCATTATCATCAATCTTCCAACGAAGGCGACAAAACCACAAATGCTCATTTAAATCCATGAATGAGACATATGTGATTGCTCAGTTACTTCACTCGAGAGACAGCTGAAGACTTAGATAAAATCATTTTATAAACTGAACTGAAGTAAATGAATCAATTTTGTTCAGTTCTTGACTTGACCAATATTCGTGCTCCAGTGAAGGCGACAAAATCACACATGCTCATGCAAATCCATGAATGAGACATATGTGATTGCTCAGTTACTTCACTTAAGCAAGAGTACTAAAGCTTCAGGTTTTGAATCAATGTTCAGCATACCTAGTTCATCAATCAATCTTTTGAAAGATGGCTTATCTAGAGGCTTGATGAAGATGTCAGCAAGTTGATATTGAGTGGGAATGAAATAAAATTCAATGTCCCTTTTGAGAGTATGATTCTTGATCTGATATCAATAAGCTTTGTTTTTTTAGTGCAAAATTCGATTGTTTGAGTTTGCAACAGCACTTTGTGTTATTACAAAATATGGGTACCTTTTCATATATGATATCATAGACAGTGAGTTGACTCTTTATCCATAGTATGTTGGCACAACATCCAGTAGCAGCTACATCTTCAGCATCAGCTGAGAACATAGCTACAGATTGCTGCTTATTCGCACTTCAGCAAACAAGCTTGCCTTCTAGCAACTAACAAGCACCTGAAGTGCTTTTCCTGTCCATGTTGCATCCAGTACAGTCAGATTCTGAGTATCCTTTTAGGTCAAAACCTGAACGTTTTGGATACTAAAGACCAAGGCTGAGAGTACCTTTTAGGTACCTAAAAATTTGCTTAACAACAATAAGGTGGGATTCCTTATGTTTGCTTGATGTCTTGCATAAAGACCAGTTGAGAATTGAATGTCAAGTCTGCTTGTAGTTAGGTTCATTAGTGATCCAATCATACCTTTATACTGAGACTCATTTACAGCTTTGCCATTGAGATCAGGTCCTAATATGTTAGGGGGAACAATTAGAGTATTCATTGATGAACCAATTTTGTCATACTTTCTCAACAGATCTTTGACATATCTTTCTTTGTTGATTGAAATGCCTCTTTCAGATTGTTCAATCTGAAATCTAAAGAAGTAGGTGAGGACACCTATCATGCTTATTTCGTATCTTTGAGTCATCAGTTTATCAAACTATTTGTACACCTTTGTACTGGTAGACCCAAGGATAATATCATCAACATGAATTTGTACCAAAATCACATTTGTTTGAGTTTTGTAGATAAACAGAGTGTTGTCTATCATACCTTTTACAAAATTATGTTCAGTGAGATAGGTTGAGAGAGTTTCATACCATGCTCTTGAAACTTGTTTAAGTCCATAAAGGGATTTGTCCAATTTTTGCAGACATGGTTGAGGAATTCACTACATCTCAAAACCTAGAGGTTGTTTGACATAAACTTCTTATTTTAGTTTACCATTGAGGAATGTACTTTTAACATCCATTTGATAAACTTTGAAGTTTATGTATATGGAAAAGGCAAGAAAGATCCCAATTGCTTTAAGTCTTGCAACTGGAGCATGATTTTATCATGATTTATGCCTTCATGCAATTGATGATTAAATCAAGCATTATTGCCTTATGATTACAATGCTAGGTTCCTCCTTTATTGAAAAGAATTATAATTGTATCATGTGCTGAAGTATCTTCCATTTGGAGAGGATAAGAGTTCAAAGATCTAAACATCTTTAATTTTGTGAGGTTATCAATGAATTGGTTTTTATTGGTGTGTTTTTTTGTTCAAACCGATCATCATTAATGAGTTTATCAGTTTGAAACGGATGATCATTTTTTATCATTGTGATTAATTTGATCATTTTGACCATATTAGTCAGGTGAGATTTCTGCTTTAATAATAGTTAATTTTTTTCATAAGGTTTTATGAAGAATTCTTAGTTGTTAAAAGCGTTTCAGTGTTCATGCTGTTGAACATTTACTTTCCCTCCCTTTTTTGAAAACTATACCATAACCATAACCTTCAGTGGTGTATGTGGAGTTATTTCCATACATTCCTTCAGGTCCTGGTACATCACATATTTGTGCAGGTAAACCTTGATACATGTTTTGAACGACAATTGTTCAAACGTGATAAAGATTCCTTGATGTTACACTGCACAAAATAGGATCAGAATGGTTAGTTTTGTTTAGAAACCCACCTTTTAGTGAGGGTCTTTGATCTTAGAGCACTTGATGATTCAGTCTTACTTGCTTTAAAAAACTCAACTTTCTTAGCTTAAAGAGCTTCTCTTTTCCTAAACCACTCAATGTCATTGTGATCAGATGTGGTATGAACATTGCTACCACATGTTTCATAGTTCTTTATGATGTGTTGAGGGTTTCTAGGTTTTATTCCTCTTCTTAGAGAAATAATCCTGTTATGACCATGAGTATCATGATCATAGCTTCCACATATTTCACATATGGGATAGTATACACAATCACTAGATTTATGATCATTATATCCATAATGTATGCATGAGGGAAAAGGTATTGCTGGTCTTGAAGGTCTGGATCTTGAGGAAGGTTCACCTTGACTAGTATGATACTGATTTATATTCATGGAAGACATAAATTCAGCATGATCACATGTTCTGTGATTGGTTCTCTTGTATTTTTTACAAAACAAGACTTCATAACAATTCTCAAAGAAATGATTGTTTTATCCACACAGTTCATAATTCATTTTGAATTGAGTTTTGTATTTGTTTTGAAGTCCATTAGGAGGAACCTGTTAAGAATTCTTGTTTCTGAAGTAAGATGACTTATTCTTGCTAATTTGTAATTTTAGTTCATTAATTTCTTTCATTACAATAGCCAAAAAAAGATCATCGTCCATTTTCACATTCTTTAACTTACTAGCAGGAGCTGAATTAGTTTTAGAAGTTGAAGAACTTTTGTTGCCTCTAGCAGGAGCTGAGGAAGGTTCATTTATTATGATACCTTTTAAAGTTTTAGCTTTGAATGTGGATTTTGACTTCAAAATTGATTTGATAGTCTTTGGTCCAAAAACAGGTTCAGCACCAGTCAGCTTCTTTAGTGGAGGAAGGGGGTGCTACAGACTAAAGATTCATCCGCTGAATCATAATCAGTTGCTGAAGAGTCAGAGACAACAACTGAATGGTCAGTTGTGTTCCTTTGTGACTCATTTGAGGGTACCTTACCAGTATCATGATTTGACATAGTAGAATCTTCAGATTCGGATAACTTAGGTTTATTACTACTAGTAATAGACACCTCTGAGTTATCTGCTTAAGACTTTACAAACACTGGGTCTTTTGGCCCAAAGCTGGAGGTATCTTCAACGAGTTGGTCAATTCCCAAGATCTTTTTCTTTTGAGTGGGAATTTGTTTACTGATACACTGATTAACTTTATTAGAACTGTTTAGCCATGCTTCTATAATAGAAGTTAGCTCTTTCAGTTCATTTCTTAAGTTTTGATTCTCTTTGAGAATCTTAGTGTTTACATGCTGCATGGTAAGAAGATCAAGCTTTGCTTGCTTTAATACTAAAATATGTTCTTTGCATGTATTTAGTTCTTGAACAAGATTTCTATGTTTTGGCATGAGATTGTTTCTTTGTTCGTCAACATAGTTGAGATCAATACACAGATAATCTAGAAAGGATTTTCTATCATTATTATCTTCCATTTCAAGAAGAGTGTGTACCTTTTTCATAGAGATCTTAATCCATTCATCATTTCTGGCACTTTCTTTGCCAACAGAAACTCTTTCTTCATTAGCAAAAGCCATAAGAGCTTTAACTTTAGTTACTTTATTGTCATCAGATTACACTTCTTCTTCATCCTAATTATACGTTTTAGCAATTAGACCTTTGTTTTTGCCTGAGTACGAACTGGGAGCTAAGGCACTGGAACTAAGGAGGGCTAGTTTAGCTTTGACTTTGTTGTACTTGGCTTCAAAGTCTTTGGTATGCCTCGGTTAAGGTTTGTGCTCAGATGAATGGAGAAGTTTTGGTTGAAAAGGTGACTGATACGAAGGAACTGATGTCTTTGACTAACAGTCTCTTGCAAAATGACCATTCTTGCCACATTTGTGGCATTCAGTTTGGTTAGTTGCTTTTGTACTGCTAAGCCTTTTAGTACCCTTTTTGAAGAACCTTTTAGATTTGGCTAAAAGAGCTCTTGCTTGGTATTCTTCTTCAAGGTCATACATGTACTCTTGACTGCTTCTTGTATCCTCTTCATCATCAAGACTATCTTGGAAGTCCTAGACAATAGAGGAAGAGAAAAAGGCAGTTAACAGTGGAGTTGCAGGGACAAGAGTTTTCTCTTTGTTAGTATCATAAATATTGTTTATAAGGTTTTCTTCATATTTGAGTTTACCAAATAGAGAAGCAAGCTCAAATTCTTTCACATGATTTGTGTTTCTGAGACTTTGGCAGAAAGCTAGCCACTTCTTTGGCAACCCATTTATAAAACCAGTATTTATCTCAAGCTTTAAAAGTTTAATGCCATCATGTACTAATTCATTCATCAAAGCTTTATATCTGGTGAAAGTTTGTGTTAGAGATTCATCTTCTTTGAATTTGAAGGTGTTATAGCACAACTTTAGGTCTATGACCCTACTTTCTTTCACATCAGAGGGCCCCTTATGATATAGTATTAGGTCATCCCAAGTAGATTTTTCAGTTAAGCAGTTTATGACAGAGTTCATTTGGTCATCTAAAAGCACAGACATAATGAGACTTTTGAGTCGCTGATCTAAGTTAGCAGCTTTTCTCTCCTCAGGTGCCCATTGTGTCTCTGGCTTCCTTTGACCAGCTGTCATAGGGATATAAGGACCGTTTGAAATGATGCTTTCAAATTAGGGCTCAATCCAATGATATGGCACATGAACCTCTTTTTCCAATTGGTGAAAATTTCCACCTCTAGTACAGGAGCTGCATTTAACTCGCCACCCATGTAATCCAGAGTCTATGATACTTCTACTATTGCCATTTAAGATGGATATTGATTTTAAAAATCTTTGATCCTTTTTATATATCCTTTTAAAGGGAGTTTATAAACTAGAAGGCTTTGATACCACTTGTTGGTCCTTTGGAATCTGATATAAGTTTAATAAATTAAACTAATCAGATTCCATGGCAACGAAGTGAGTTTTAAACAGATATATATAAAGAATATAAAGAACAAGTTTAAAACATACAGAAGTACATTTCAACGTATAGGTTCTTATTAGAATCAAATAAAGAATCTATGACACACCTTGCTTGCGGAATAGCAAGGTGGTTGAATGACAATTGGGGTGTTATCTCCATCGTACTTCAACTCTAACCAAAGTTAAGAGAGTAAGAAAACAAAAACAAACTACTTATGACTAAACTGAAGCTTTAGCTTTAGTAGTACCGTTCAGTTTGTTTAAGAGATAAATGAACTCTTTAATGTGTATCACATTAATTAGAAGAGATAGCATTTACTCTCGGAATCCATTTCCTTTTATAGGCAAAGGGATTATGGTTTACAAGTTAACCTAGTACGCGTGTCATGCATCCAATGGGTGGTTGAGATACCATTTAATGCATACGTGCTCTAAAATACCAGTTATAGTCCTTTTAGGAAAGTTGTTGTACTTCTATATGAACTTTAGAAGCACCTTTCCCCAAGAAGATTGCTTTATTCCTTTTGACATAAAGCAATTTTTTTCCTACCTTGTAAACCTTCTAGAAGTGAAACAACACGATTCAACTTATGTTAAGGAGATAGACTATGCTTAGCTTGGAATTATCAACCAAGCTGAACTGAAGCTCTTTTCAAAGACCTTTTTTAGTTTATGTACCGCTGCATAAACTGAAGTAAAGATACTTCAAAATCTTCTAAGGACCCGAAGAGCTGACGTTGAAGAAACTTCAGCGACTCAAACTGAAAGACTTCAGCTTGAGTAACACTTAGGGGATTTTATGTTTAAATTTAATGAAAGACTAAAGGGCTTATATATATATATATATATATATATATATATATCCCCTAAGTGTTACTCAAGTTGTGTCTTTCTTTGATGCTGATATATATATATTATATATATATATATATATATAGATTATATATATATATATATATATATATATATATATATATATTTTTTTTTAATTAATATATTTTATATATATTATATATATATGTTGGGTTCAGTTCCTAAGCCCTTTAGTCTTTCAGTAAATTTAAACATAAAATCCCCTAAGTGTTACTCAAGTTGAAGTCTTTCAGTTTGAGTTGCTGAAGTTTCTTCAGCGTCAGCTCTTCAGGTCCTTAGAAGATTGGGAAGTATCTTCACTTCAGTTTATGCAGCGGTACATAAACTGAAGAAGGTCTTTGAAAAGAGCTTCAGTTCAGCTTGGTTGATAATTCCAAGCTGAGCGTAGTCTATCTCATTAACAGAAGTTGAAACGTGTTGTTTCACTTCTAGAAGGTTTACAAGGTAGGAAAAAAATTGCTTTATGTCAAAAGGAATAAAGCAATCTCTTTGGGGAAATGTGCTTCTAAAGTTGGTATAGAAGTACAACAACTTTCCTGAAAGAACTATAACTGGTATTTTAAAGCACGTCTGCATTAAATAAATATACATATACATATTATATATATATACATATTATATATATATTATACATATATATATATATTATATTTTATATTATATATATATATTATTTATATATATATATATACATATATGTTATACCTATATATTACATAGGTATATATGCTATACCATATTTATAATATGTATATATGTATACATATCTATATATATATTTATATTGATATATATATATATATATATATATATTATATAAATATATTATATATTTTATGTTGTAATTTCCAAACAAAAGAAGGGAAGATATTAAATTGCCCGTTCTTTTTTCAAACAATGATAGCAAATTTGAATCATACGACCTTACAATGCAAGCATGTTTGAGTTTGGTATGCAAAGGTTTGGATTTCAATAGATGGATTTGGTAATTTTTGATACTACACGAAACACAACGGGGTAGGTTATTAATACCCCTTAATGTGTTGTAAATACCATTCTAACATTATTTGTTTCTTTAATTTATCTTATGTATTTTTTATTTGATAATTTTGTTTTTTTTCTAAAACTATGAAACATAAACTATTGAACAAAAATAATAAAGTTTAACAAGTTAAAATTATTAAACTGCCAAAAAATAGATAACAAAAACTTATAAAAAAACTGTGTTGTACTGCAAACAGGGAGGTCCAATGGGTGGAGGTTGTAAAAAGCAAGGTTTTCAAGATTGAGATCTTACCCAGGATCGTTTTCGTCTTTGCAAGATCGAGATCTCAGATCGGATCGGGATCTTAAGATCATACTATAATGTCATTTTCTTAATAGTCTTTGTAATATTATATAATCTACAAATTATTATATATCATAAACACATTATATGAATATTTCACATAAATGTTGTCAAAAATTATGCTTATGAAATGTCTATAAAGATTAAGATGTCATTTTTGTATTGTATAAAACGCAATCTATAAATTTGTAGTTTTTTAGTTTGAGGTTCGACAAAAGTAAGATCAGATCGCATTAGATCTTAAGATCCTATGGTCAAGATCGAGATCTTATAAGATCTTAAGCTTGGAAAGATCCTATGTAAAATCAAGATCGTTATTGCTTTGTAGTATCGTAAAATCGTAAGATCCTAAGATCAGGATCAGAATCTTAACAACCACGGTAAAAAGTATGAAATAGGTGGGGTATGAGGTATTCATAACACAACCCAACACAACTTTAAACCGACACGAAAACAAAAAGGGTTTGGGTTTTAGATAAGCACGTTTGAGTTAAAAACACGTCAACTCGTTTAATAAACGACTCATACTCGGGTTAGGCAGATGTTAACAGGTCAACCAGGCAACCCATTTAACTATACACGTCTTCAAAACATAAAATATAAATACTATAAACTGAAAATGTTGGGCGAGAATTTGTTATGTGTAGTTAGTTGGTGAAGATTTAATTGAATATGTGTCTTGATTTTGTATTTTACTTAAACTTATATTAGTTATAAGTTTCGTGCTCGCACGGGGTTAACACAGGAATCAAATTTATTTTAAAATTTTAGTTTAGTATACGAGCATATAAAATTTGCTCGTGTTTAAAATTTTAGTTTTTACGTAAAAGTTTGTCATTATGTATTAGTATGGATTTATATTTTGTAAAAGATTTTTGTTGGATAAAAGATTTAACTTTGTTTATGTGACGTGCACGTTGATATTTATTATAACACCCGTGTTTTTTAGGTCATATTTCGATCTCCATTAATTCATCCTTCCTTTTTATCAATGGGTTTGCGTAATTATGTCCGTCATTAGTCATTTATTTTATATTCCTCGTCAAGTAAATTCCATGACTTCATTCATCTTACCCTATCGAAAATAAAAACCCTTTAAAAACAAACTACACCAACATTTTAACTTTACAAATTAAGAAAACTAAATAAAACTAGATAAAAACTTTTGGAAATCCTAAAAGATAGTTATATTCGGCTGAGTAAAAAGAAAGACAAGTATCTCATCCTAAATTTAACCCTTCTACCCATTGGATAAAAACCCAAATCTCCTTTCACAAAAACCCACAATACCTCGTGACATCTAGCTGCTATATCTTTTTTTTCCCACCAAGAAACCAACAGTAACATCAGGCTTTTTATATCTATAACAAGATGCATTTCACATTATGGTGTTACACATACTTGTGAACTCTTCCATTGACTAGTCTCTTGCCTAATATTCGGTTATAAAATCTTAGCCGAATATGGTGTCTTCACAAACCCTCATAATCACAAACCACAACTCTCATAATCTCTTTACTCTTTGTTTTTCTGGTTCAACAACAGCAACACCCTTCATTCATAATACAAGAATATCCAAATGTCCTAGAAACCCAAATTTAGTGTCATCGGGGTTCGTTCTTCTTGTAAGCCGACCACACAAGCCAGGCGAGCAAGCAAAAAGCAGTAACTTAGATCATAAGAGGCACAAGTGGTCACTGTTAATATAGTATTGGGTATCGAGTTATATTCATGAGGGGTAAAGAGTTAGTCATTCGTGTGGAAAGTATCCTACACGTTCAATCTTAAGCCTTGTGAGCTATCTATTTTTGCTAACCATCTTATCTTATATATATACAATCCTTACGTCATAAATGTGTGCTTGAACTTGTTTTAAAAAAAAATGTCTACTTCCTGTTACTATTGTGAATTGTGTCGAAGATATGATGAAAACCAAAAATATAAAAAATCCTGTAAATTATAAAACGTAGTGTAGATGGTTATAGATTCATGTAGAAGGCTCTCTTTGAAGATTTAATAGATACTTGTTTAGGATTAGCCGAATTCCAAGTTCAAAACAAACACCTTTTCGCTACTTTCTGATGTACTTCGAATAAACTAGTAAAACCCTTATAAAATTGATCAAGCGGAAAGAAAAGGAATTATGCGGATATGGTAGACTTAGAATCTCAATCCATCAGTAGCATAAACAGAATTGTTAGAAAAAGAAAAGAAAGACACATATTATGTACTTGTAAAACGCAGCCCACTATGTTACTTTTAGCACGTTGCTCAACCCCTTAAACATGAAGCATATAAAACGACTTAATTATTTTCAAAAATAGGACATATGACCCGTGTTTTGCCCCTGGAATCACCAAATTTCGCCAAATAACGAAGGATTTAGAGAGTCTTAAAGTAGTCGACAGAAACTGCCATACTTTTCTCACTGTTTTAACATAACCAGCGTAAGGATCCTCTCGAATTATTGCGACACACTTACCTACTGTTAAAACGAACCAAAGGCCAGTATATGAAGTCTAACATACCCTCTTTAATTAGAAAGAAAAACCAACCAATTTCGTTTAGAAACGAGTTCAAAATTTGCAAGGGAAACGGACTGTTTTACCAAAGGTGTCGACATTTTGTCGAACACCTAGTGTGCGTGAGTCATATCATGAATGTGTGTATAATGACCTTTAGCCTCATTTTTGATCCTTTTAACGTCCCCAACCCTCTAAACTATTAAAAGGCAAACGTAGACCAACCAACCTAGTTTACAAATGTTTCCTTGTTTCACCCTAAGGTTAAGTATCGATGCCGTAAACTAAGACCAAAAACCTTCCCTAGTCATCAGCGCATGCTAAAAATAAAAGTCCACATTTATTTTCTAAGTATAAATCTGCCTTGCGACCCACACATGTTTAGCCTCATTTTTAACACGTTAAACGACCTTTTTAGATAAAACTTAAAAGACGAACATTGTAGACGACCCAGCTGAGATATCAAATATGCTTTTACTTTTCAATATCGCCAACTAACAAACCTGTAATTTAATTATAAAACTCCAAGACGACTCATGTTAAAACTTAGTAATATATACGCTAAACTCCAGTAGAAAACGTCAAGGTTTCAACTAATTATTTAACGCACTTAGAGACCAAACCAGAGGCCGATCTAAACTAACATTTGACCTAGTTTCTTAAAATGTCTGAAGTCGTAAATTATATACTTATATTTTAGCCGCGTTGACCCAATAAAGTTAACTATTTTAAGAACAAGAAATTGTTTCTAAACGTAATCATGTTAAATAAAGTTCAAGTACACACTAGGGACAGATTGCAAGTATTTATATTACTATTTTTCCATTTAGTGAATATATATTATTTATTCATAGGTTGCGGATAAAGCCTTTTACATCGTTTTTCGTGCCACTACCTTGCTTCTACAATATCATTACTTGATGTGAGTTTATAGTCCCTACTTTTATACTTTTCAATCATTTATCAAATCTCGGGGATGAGATCATGTTTGTTTTACAAACTGGATACAAGTACATTTTAAATTCAAATATTACGAGTTTGCCTAAGTAGCTATAACCCACTATGCCCATCATCATGAACAGTTAATTGCATAGATGTAATTGTTAATTGCATTATGTGAGCGCGAATGTTTTGAATAGATCTATTTGGGATTAACATCACGTTCGGGCAAGTAGCACTTGCTAGTATACCGGTTTGCCAGAAACGACGAATGTATACCATTTGGAGTGATAGAAGTTACGGGTTGAACATCTACATTGGGGAAAAGTCATTTATGTGTATTTGATATACATACATTGTTTAGCTTTGGTGTCATGAGCTTAGTGCATTTCGTAATACATTTTTGTGATATTATATTCGTTACTTTATTGCAGGGAAATCTTGCTATCCGCTACATTAAATTTATAAACCTATAAATTTACCAACATTATTGTTGACAGTTTAAACATGTTTTCTTAGGTCAATAAGGTGCAAGTCAATGGATACATTGGATGGTCATCATTTGAAGTCATATTATCATAAAGATTTACATGCATTACATTTTGGGTTATTGTTATGTTGTGAAATCCTTATTTATCCAAGTTAAACAAATTAAGCCAATGGGCATTTGTAACAAACCATTTATTAAATTCAATGTAACAGTTTTTAAACGACCCTTATAATGGTCGTTCTCATATCTTATGCTAATGATCTATGAAGTAATACCCCCGGAACATCATATTCCGCTGTGGCCTGTTTTGGGGGTGTTACTAATATTTTAATGCTCCCCCTCAATATTTGAGGGTATATAAGACAATGCTGAGTATAATAATTTGAAATTTTTTGAATTTACTAAGAAATTCTTGAAAATTTTGTACTCGAGCACTCCTTAGAATCACCATTAAGTCAACACTACATATATACAAATTCACAAGTTATTATTATTTACTAGGCTTGACCTGTTTTGATGAGGATATCATATGATAAATCATATGGTCCTTACCAGCAGCCGAAGGTCTCCCCCGTACAATCCCCCACCAATGAAATTTTCTAGGCTCCTTAATAACCTTATGTTCCTGAGTTGTCGATCAATAGCCTGGTTCATAGCTCCTGCTCTTTCCCTGTCTACATTTCTCCAAACAATCTGTGGCAAGTACTCCATCTGGATTCGCTTTAGAATATCATCAAGAGCAGACCAAACATCATTGAGTGTACCGTCACTAAACTTGTATAGTTCATCAATACGTACCAATCTGTTTTTCTTGTCTTTATTCTGGTATATGAAACCTTTAGGGTTGGAGTATGTTGTATATGGTGTCTTTCATTTGAGATCTGATCTGTAAGTATCCAGCCTTATGAGGTTGAGCTTCTTTTGATAACTTTCAACACCTAACTGAAGATCTTCCACACGCCTTCTGAGGATAACGCTTCCTATAAACATTCATAGTGAGACACCCAAAGCAAGACGTTCCTCAAAGTTGAGATTTGTCAGCTTGCCTTGTACAAGAAGAAGCAGCATGTCTTCTATATCTTGAAGGCGAAGTCTATTATAGTTTCCTTCTTTGAATGTGTACAGATTATCATCATTTCTACGAACAGTGATTCAATCTAAATGCTTGTAATTATGTCATTCGATAATTTTAAGCTTTGTAACAGCAAGGATTCTGTGTTTGAAGTAGACATCACGAGCAGATTCCCTATTTACTGTAAATCCATAGAATTGTTGACGTTTTCGCCCCTAGTGAGAGATGCCCCATAATGCATGTTTGTCATAGGAACTCAGCACTTGACTCCACATTGAGTTTGGGACAAAGTCTTCAATCCATTTGATGTGTCTATAATCTGTAGCCTTTGACTTTGTCACTAAAGTTGCATAAGTTCGGCTTGAGACACCACCACTTAGATACGCAAGGTCATTGTTGATGAAGTGATCAAAGGTATTACTCGATGACAGCGTGAATTAGGTATCAATGGTAAGGGCTTGTGAAGATCATGTGGATATTGCTATCCTTTAGGGTTGTTCTAGTCTAGTTGATCAGTAGTTGCTTTGCAGAGTTCTTCAAGGAAATATTCAAGTTCCACCAGACTTTTGCATGAACCTTTCATTAACTCGTATGTTGGACAGGCTAATAATTCTGGTGTTAGAGTATCAACTTTGAGCCTATTTATCACGAATGTTGAGAAGTCTAGAGGAGTGTCCATTAGTTCATTAAATGACTCACGAGGATCTTCATTCTGAGCTAACACGCTTATCCAAGGTTGAACTGGTCCATGTTTAGCAGGCAAAGTCTTGTTTCAATCATGGTCGGGAGTTGGAGGTTTTGTTGGTTTTTGAAACCAATTAGGATGCTGAGTGGTCGCATCAACAGGTTGATCTTCAGTAAATCCTGTATCGAACTTCTGATGTGCGGGTTTTTCCATGTCTTCGTCAGCGTGTATTGGTTCCTTTTCTTGAGCAGACTTGCCAGAAGATGTGTGATGAGATTTGGACCCTTCTTTAGACTTGTCAGTTGACATGGAAGTCTTCTCCTTTGGTGCACTGGTTGACTCAGGTTCTTTTCCAGCTCTTCTTCTCTTGGACCCCCAGTTTGATCTAGCAGAGGGTTCTTCGTCTTTATCCTCATCATCTTGACGTCTTTTAAACCTGACAGTATCTCCGTATGTTTCAAGGATGTCTTTGTCAGTTTCATAAGCGTCAACTAATGCATTGTAGAGAGTCTTTTGCTGAATTGATCTGTCAATTGATTTGTTATTCTCCATTTTATCAATGAAAATTTTCTTTAGCTCGAGTTCAGATAGGTTAGCTGCTACAGCATAGGATGTCTTAGCTTGATTGGATGAACGAGTCAGAACTTCAGCTTCAAGTTGGTCATTTACAAACTTCTTAATTTTCGGCAAACTCTTGGAGACTTGTTCTTTAACTTGCTCTTTGACTTGCTTTTTTATTGTGGAAAACTAGAAGGGGGGTTGAATAATTTACCACTTTTTAAATTAATGTTATGCTTGTTTATAAAAATTTAGATTCGACTGTTGTATGATCTCAACATGTGCACAATATGAACAATACAAGTATGTAAGTAAATGACAAGTAAATATGAAAGACAAGAGATAAGAGTTAGAAGGATCAAACCACAACACAAGGATTTATAGTGGTTCAGTAACGAAGTACCTCTTCCCCCTACTCTACTCCTTGAGCACCAAACTCGAGAGTTATCTTCACTATGTCAACAAACTCCTTTTAGACGGAGAAAACCGTACACGACTTAGCTTATACCAATTTCCGACACTAAGCAAAATTTTGAGTTCTAATCTTAGCTAGAACCAATCTATCACAACACTACACACCACTTCACAACAAATCACAACTTGGGTTTACTACACAACTTCTTTCTACTTCACAACTTCTCTTCACTTCACAACTTCACTTTGCTTCACAACTTTACTTCACCAAGAAACTACTACGATCACACCAATCTATCACTACTTACTAAGGTCACCCCGATCTAACTATACTTACAATGATCACAACAATCTACTTATTGTACACAACTACGATACACACCTTCTTAATATACGTAAATGATTTACAAGATATAACACAACCACATAACTATACCTACTATACTATAACACTTCTTGATTTGATGATAAGAAGTAGTCTTCTCTTGCACTTGAGGAATTGGGCTTGGATCACTTGGAAACAAAGCTTTATGATTAAATGATCAAAGGAATGAAAGGAGTATATAAACTGATTTAGAACAGAAAGAAAGTGTGAAAATGGTGAGAAAATTAGTGGGGAATAGTCTAGTATTTATAGGCAAGCTGTGACAAAAAAACACGTGGCCGGTCCCCTTAATTAAGGTGCCGGTCCCCTTAAAATTAAGGGGGCCGCCCATGCCTGACGCTCCTTTTTTTGTCTTTTCTGGGGGAGGTGCTTTCTGGAACATTTCTAGCCGGTTTTTGGGTAGAAAATTTGAATTCAAAATATTTATTTGAATAAAACATTTCTTTTAAATCTAAAAATGTTTTGTAAAAGATATAAAAATGTTTGTGTCATTTTTATAAAAAGTGTGAGTTTAAATAAAAAATCCTTTGATCATAAACTACATTAAGCATTTGTTTATTCATACCTTTAAGTGATTAAATTTTCGAAATGAAAATTTACTACTAATTACTTGTTTACAATTAATTTTTCATTAATTGTTTTTACATTTTGTGATTATCAAAACGTAGAGAGATCGAAAAATATTAACAATGTTTTTAGGCATTATTTCTATCAACAATCTCCCCCTTTTTGATGATTACAAAATCTAAACTCATTAAATGTAAAATTAATTTTAAACAAGTTTTTAGTGAGTTTTATTTCCATTTCTCCCCCTTTTTGTAGAATCAAAAAGGCTTCGCCGATGAATGTTAGTAAGACCGACGGAATAAATGCTCCCCCTTGATGTGTACTCCCCCTCGTTCGAGGGCACCAAGGAATCGAGCTATGGTATCTTTGCTACAAAAACAAGTTAGAAGAACAAGACAACCATTTCTAACATGTAGCAACTAGGAAAAAATATTTAAACATGTTGATAAAGCTTAACAAGTGTCAAGTTATTTGTGTAAACTAACAATCACAAATATATATTAACTAGGCTTATCTTTTATGAATGTGAATAATACAAGCAACCAAAAAGAAAACTAGTGCATAATTAAAACATAAAACTAAAGGCCATTCATTAACCATAATAATTGTGTATGACACACAAGCATGCATACATCAAATAGAAATAAAATGCTTGAAGAATATTAGTACAACATACATAAAATTTAAACTATAAAGATCCTAAAATTCCATGGAACTTGCTTGCTAAAGGTTTGGTTGACAATTATTTAAAAATGGCTAAACATGGTGTATGTTTAGTTTGGTGAAAGTGATGGTGGTGGTGGTGAGTTGGGTGGTGGAGGTTGTGAAAGCATGTATTCAATGTGAGAAAACATGCATTGAAGCTCATCTCTTAATCCAAAGATAAGAGTATGGTTGTGAATGCAACACAAACATGAGTCTCCATGTGCCTCAAAAAGGTTCCAAGGAATGGTATGACCAAAGATAGGTGGAAATGGTGATGGAGTAGCAAATTGGACATCAAGTGGGATACTTGGTGAAGGGGTGAGAGTGATGTCCATTGATGCATTTTCTTGAGTTGGAGGAGGTGGAGGAAATCTTGGAGGAGGGGATGTTAGTGAGTTCAAGTAACCATTTATTGATGGTGATATGGATGAGGTTGGTGATTTGGGTATGTAGTCAATGGAGGAAGAGGAAGTGCCTTTGGTTGATGGTGTTTTTGAGGGTGCATTAGGAGCACTAGGTGATGAGAGTTGCTGTTTGGGTGATGGGGTTTTGGTATCTTCTTGAGTTAAATCTACAAACAATTGTTTTGGTGGAATGATGTTGATTTTTGGTCTTTTGGAAGCTTTGTAAATGGAAGCTCTAGTGGATGCCATGATGGTTTATGGTGGTTGATAGAGGATGAAGAAGATGATAAAGTGGTGATAGGAGGGAATTTATTAGAAGAGATTTGGTTGAAAATGGAATAAGTTTGAATTGGTTTAGAAATTTCCAAAATCTGTTCTAGCAATCTGGGTAAGGATAAGTGAGGCGAGGTAAAAGGTAGTCAAAAAGAAAAAAGAAATAGTAAAATACGTGAACCAGATGGTCGGTCCCCTTATCTTTAAGTGGACCGCCCTTATGAATTAAGGGGGCCGCCCATTTGGTGATTTTTAGACGACCAAAAATTTGACTTTTTGCAAAAATTTGTAAGAAAGGTTGTATTTTGGTGGTCAATTTACAGCAAGTCCCATGTGAACATATATATTTATAAAAACAAGTATATCATGTATGCATGCAATAATAAAATGTACGAGCTAAGAATAATTAAAAGCATATCACTTAACAATTAGAGGTTCAAAGCAAGCTTAACCTAGTTCAAGTTCTTCCGACTAAGTCAGGTTGTCATCACATGATTAATTAAACATAAACATAAACATAAACATAAGTTCACATAAAGTCTTAAACCAATAATTCTACCAAGCTAGTCATCACTCAACATTTTCACTTCTTTTCCTTACTGAATACTCCTCGCAATGCCTTCCTGAATGACTTGAATCCACCGCTAACCTCTTTATGGATAGCAATTTGGTTTGTCTCTCGAAGAGGAGATCATCATTTTGTTCAAAAGAAGTGGGAACTTCATATGGTTGGTAATCGAGAGGTTTAAGAGAGTTTAGATAGGTTGTAGGAGATGGGGTACTAGAATGAGAAGCACCATTATCCTCATCATCATCTCCTTGGTGAGACGAATATCTAAATTTATGATGGGCGGAGGTTGAAGAGACAGAGTGACGGGCTTTACCACGATCACTTTGGGGTCGACGGGTTTATTTTAAAGCGAGTGGATGCATGACACGATCAACGACATTGTAAATGCCATTGTCAAGATGAGGATAAAGTTCCATGACGTGTCGATAGAGACGAGTCAAGAACATGCCATAAGGAAGATTGGCGATTGAAGTAGCCCGAGGATATTCGATTCATTTGACAAAGAAATAAGCAAGATTATATTGTTCTTCGGCAATAATACAATACAACATGTGAGCGAGACTAGCCGGGAGATGGTCCTGGTGGCCTCCTAGTCCGAATACATTCTCATGAATGAGTTCTTCCCAATGCTTCATGTCTTGACTCAATTCTTTGGTAAGAATTTGATTAGGAGTGAGAACGACATTTTGACTTTTCATGGTGCGGTTTAACTCGACACGATTCAATTGAAGAAATCAACGAATATCGTTGGGAGTAGGAAGGTCAGTATGATATGGTCCCTCAGTCTCTTGAGAATATGCCAGAGATGTAAGGTCCCATTCGTTTGTGAAAACTATTTAACCATTATAAGGAATTATGAGAATTTAACCGAATTGTGCGAGAGAGAGAGTGATGAATTCATGTTGGATCATGATTGAGATTAGAAGATAACCGTATTCATCGGTTTGGACTTTAACTTGACTATAAAAGTCTAGAATAAATCAAGGAACGATTGGTTCGTTGAGCTCGAAAAGACAATTGAAGTGAACGTTGGTGAACAATCACTCAATGTTGTTGGATTTGTAATAGAGTTGATCCACGACTCGACCCTTGTGAATGCAACGGTTTTCTATTGGTGTGTAGAATTGAGCAAGGACGGGAGAGAATCCGGGTATTTAGGATACTTTAGGAATATATGATTTAGTACGGAAGGGATCACCAATAATTGCTTGAGGCATGTTTGTCACCTAAACAAGTCAACAACGAAATAAATTATTAAAAGAACAAGAAAATAACAAATAAAGTTTTTAAAAAACAACAAATGTGGGACAAGGATTACTTCGACTCTAAAAATAAAAACCTAAGAAGTAATCCATATGATCCTTAATTTATTTTTCACTTAATCTAGGATGTCGAAGAATATATATTAGTTATATATTTCTACATCTAGAAAATGACCCAAACACTCCCTTATAATTACAAGACTTGACTAAAATTGTTGAAAAATATACGTTAAGTTGTATATTTTGTTGACAAATATTAGTTCATCATTTTTTTGACTTGATGAGAGTTAAATGGTGTTTGTTTTGACTCAACACTATGTTTTAAAACATTAAACCAAACGCCCCCTTTATTTTATTCATTTTACAATATGTATCAAAATATATATGAATTATATATCTTGATGACTTATACAAGTTAGTTATGCGTTTATACAAGTGACAAAAATGTAGTGATGGTCATTTCGACTTTAAAAATTGATCCTAAGAAACGAACCAAACACCCCTTTATTTTTATAAAGCTTTATCCATTAATTCAAAAAATATGTCTTTAGGAATGTATGTTTCGAAAGACAATGTATATTCATTTTAACGTGTTTTTGGTAGGAATCAACAATGTATAGACTTTTGTTTTGAAATTTCTTAGTTTAAAAAAATAATTAAAAAATAATATATATATTTTTAACAAATTTTCGAACCAAAGAAAATTTGTGACTCAGTCCTATTGAAATTTTGAGTTCCTATGACTACGGGAATCATTATAGTTATGGATTTCCTAGACTTAATAAAAAAATATAAAAGTTGTGAAAAATACCCAATTTTAATTGAGTGTAGGAAATCTTACAATAGGAGTTGTTAATCGAGTTGTAGGTGATTGCCCCTTGCGAAATTAGATGAATTTTGGGTTTGGAAGTTTGATTTTATGGTTTTAGAGTGTGTGTGTTTGTTACACAGTAGCAGAGAGAGAGGGAAATATGAAAATAGGTGTTTGGTATTGTGTTTTGCAAAAGAAGTGGGATGTTTGGTGATTTTAATAGGCTGGTCCCCTTAATTATTAAAGGGGCCGCCCACTTTAACACGGCCGGTCCCCTTAATTTTAAGGGGGCCGCCTATCTGAGAAAAAAAATTTGTTTTTCGATTTTGACTAGTTTTATAAATATACAATTATCAAAATACGTCGGGAGGTACTAGTAATATTATTTTATATACTCTAGTCGTCGAAGGAATGAGGTTGAAGACGAGAGAAAAATACTTGACATTTTTAATTAACTTTTCGTCAAGTTAAGTAAACTTAAATAATTTCCAATGAAATAATTAAGTTGTCAAGATTTTTGGATCGAGAGATGGTTTAGAAATGATTGACGAAATTTAATTGACATTTTAATTAACCTTTCGTTAATTAAAAATACTTTGATTACTTCGGACGAAATAATCAAGTTGTCAAGCCGAGAGAGGATTTAACAAGGATTTAGTGACGTTTTCAATTGACTTCTTGTCAATTGAGTAAATTAATTATCTCGGATGAAATAAATAATTGTCACAATTTGGAATTTTTAAGAGATGATAAATATATGACGATAGAGTGATTGAATGAAGTTAACGCTTCATGAGAGGATTTTGATAGACGTAGTTTATTGTAGACGTGTAGATGATGCGGACGTCGTAGTCGAAAGGAGTTTGTTTCATCCATAGTGATTTTGATGTCATGCCTTTCCGGCGTAAGATGAAAAACTAATCCTACTTCTATGTTAATGATTACCCACTAACTCACTTTTCTTCATCTACGTGAGTTCGCTACTAGTGGACATAGAAGATTTCCATTTTATAGATGTACGTAGAGAATTCTAATTCAACTACGTGAGAGACGAGTTCATAATGAACAAAATCTCTTAATTCTAGAAAGCCAACAAATGGCATTTCTAGTGACTACACTATTTCCATTATGTTCTACTAATTAAAACTTATTTGTTTAGCATATACCACATGTAGCATAATAATTAATAGTCATTTAACACATAATCTAAATTCTAAGAACATGTGTTTACTTGAACATCTTTAAATACGAAAGCTTTGAAGGAGAAAACTTTTGGAAAACCCGTCAAAAGATTTTAAGAATGTATTTGCTCGTCGGATTCCAAGAAATGTTAATGAACAACTCCACTTGAATGTTTTAACGACTCAACCACTTGGAGCCCAATGTCTCATGGGTCCAAAGTTGTTAGTCCCAAACATATTTTGCATATGTTACATTTGATTCGGATACATATAAGGTGGAAATATTGTTGGGATTCTTGATTTGATGAGACAAAATGAATAAAAGAATGAAACAAAAGGATCAAAGTCGTCATTATAAAACTCTACAAGCTGGTGGAGAAATATGAAGATTTGGTCAAATATTCTACAGGATAATTAGGAAACATATTAATGTGGTTTAATGTAATTTAAATAGTTTCCTTATCTATTGATTAGCTTCCTTTGTAAGCCTTAATATCCCTCTATATAAAGGGTATTAGGTGTGTAGGTTTATATACACAGAGAAAAGATGTAAACACAGTAAAGCTGTGTGTGTGTCAAGGCGTCAAGTCCTCTAATGGACGCCTAGGGTTTGTTTGTTTTAGCCTCAAGAATCTATGATTCCTGTTACTAGTTAGAGTAACCGTTCTAGAATTGATCATCTAGAACTGGGGCTATGTAGAACGTTTGGTTATTAATGAAGAACACCTTGTTGAATATCTTTGTTCTTATTCTGCTTTGTTTTTCTAACTTATGAACATTGATATTATCCTAGATAAATGACATATTTTACATTCTTCATTAGCCTCCTTACCTTTTTCTATTCTAGATAATTTATTTTTTAGTTCTGAGTACTGCCATTTCTAATTGATTTTTGATTATGGCTTTTAGTGATTTATTTTATCCTATGGAACTGTTATGACCTATTTTGCCATAAACGACTTTATATTCAAAAAACTATCTTAAGTCTTTTTCTTCTAATGATGATAGGTATCGTCACTAAAGTATTCGGTTTCGGAAATGATACCTCCCCCCCCCCAAAAAAAATTTGGATGCTTTAGTCATAAGACATTTTTCATCCTTAGTCTTTTCTTCTCTTTCTTCGTCGCTATCACTCTATGATCCTCCAATGAAGGCTCTTTGATTATAGTTTCTTGATAGTTTTGGACATTCTTCGATAAGGTGATTTGGATCTTCACATTTAAAGCATTTCCTTTGACTCTTGCAATTTTTGTCATCTTTATATCTTTGGGGTGACTATCCTTTCATCATGTGTTTTGTCTTATACGATTCTTCCCTCGCTTTTGAAAAATTTCTGAAGTCTCCTCAAGCCATTGGCCATATTCTTCGTCTTATACTATCGGAGGTCGAACAATCTTCATCAATAGATTCCTTTTTGGCCTTCTAAGGCAAGAGATCTATTTTTTTCTTCTCTTTGCCTTTGACCATTTTGGAATCTTTTCTTTATATCACTTCAATAAACATTTCAAAGTTGCCCAATAAGTTCATCAAGTGATAGAGATGTTAAATCCTTTGATTCTTTAATAGTCGTAACATTTGCACGCCATTTAGGATGATGTGCCCTAAGAAATTTCCTACTATAATTCTTACTAGAAAAACCTTCATCAAGTGCTTTTAGACTAGTAATAATAGTATTAAATCTAGCAAAAGCATTATCTATCAATTCCACTTCAGGAATCGTAAATTATTCATATTGTTGAACAAGAAGATCTATTTTATTATCTTTGACTTGACTATTACCTTGGTGAGTGATTAATAAAGTATCCCAAATTTCTTTTGCGGTTTTACACATAAAAATTCTTTCATATTCTTTACGTGGAAATCATTATAAATCACCATTTTAGCTTCATTATTTTTAGCAAGTTTCTTTTTAAGATCACTGTATTTATTTTTTTCAAATGGTACAATTTCTAAAAATTCGGCTATTCGGTTACAGACATCACAGCCCCTATGTTAAAAATAAAGTAAATCAATTTTTAATAAAAAAAAAAAAATAAAATTGGGGGTGGGTGGGTGGCGGGTCGGGGAAGCTGTGATGTCCATTATAGTTTTGGTGGGATATATATGAAATAGGAAGGAAATATCACCACTTTAATAAACAAGCCAAAGATCTATATCTTTTGAATTTCACTAATAAGATTTCGATATATAATTATCAATAAATAAATCCATCACTTTCAAATAGTGGTGGTCTTTGCATAGATTGTCTTTCTAAATATTTTTCTGATTCCATAGATCGATTCAAGTTTTAAAATACAATTTATTTTAAAAATCTTGTTTGACGTGGCTTCTGATACCAATTGTGAAAAACTAGAAGGGGGATTGAATAGTTTATCGCTTTTTAAATTAATGTATAGTTTGTTTATAAAAACTTATATTCGACTTAATGTGATCTCAATATGTGCACAATAGAACAATACAAATAAGTAAATAAATAATATGAAAGACACGAGATAAGAGTTAGAAAGATCAAATCACAACACAAGGATTTATAGTGGTTCGGTAACGAAGCACCTCTTTGCCCTACTCTACTCCCCGAGCACCAAACTCGAGAGTTCTCTTCACTATGTCAACAAACTCCCTTTAGGCGAAGAAAACCGTACACAACTGGTATGTGCTTATTTACACATACCTTTTACCTAATTAATCAAGCTAAAAAGACCAAAAATGACCAAAAACATGATAAAAATGCATTGTATATGTTTGTTTTGTGATTTGTGTCTTGCAGGTATTGGATATTGTACAAAAGGACAAAAACAAAGCAAAACGGACAAAATCGAGCACGGGATTGGATTTAGCGCTAAAAACCCAAAGTCGAAGGCACATACATCCTTAATGGGCCAACCCGTACCTATTTTATTGGGCCAGCTCAGCCCATTAAGCTTTGTACCTTATAACATAAGTCCTAGTCCATTTTCTAAATTTTAAAGTCCAATCCATTAAAGCTTAAAACCCTTTTATCAATATCCTGGCCCAAGTACCAAATCTGGCCCAACTCAAAACCATAAGCCAAGTCAACCCCCCCATCCCTGGTCAAGTCATGATACAATTAAACACGGGTTAAATACCCGGTCAAAATCACTGTACATCCCTTCCATTTTTCCCTCCCAGTCTCACTGTAAAATTGTGTACGGGTAAACCTTATTCACCCACACATACGCTCCTAAATCCTTCTAGAAGCACACACACAAAGCATGACCCTGCCATGTCAGAGCCAGGATGGAAATCCCGAGGCCAATCATTGGCTATGGAGACGTCACATCAAATGGAGGGCTAAGATTGATATATTGAAGCGGTTTAGAAGATTGAAGGCCCAAGATTAAGAGATGAGAGCACACTCATTTTCTCCTCACACAACAAACACACCCAAGCCCCATGGCTTCTCTATAAATAGGCTAGAATTCTTCATTTGTAATCATCTAGAGTAGGAGTAGGAGTAGCTTAATTTAGTAGCTTATTTTAGTGCTTATTTGTAATCTTTCTTTTTAACAGTATTGTAATGATTTTATGATTATCAATAAAAGTTTTCTTTGGATTAAATCTGTTTTGAATTAACATCTTTCATTTAGCAAAAATATGAATTATAGGAAATAAGGCTCAAAAAGCCTCTAATGAACTGCATTGATCCCTATTTAAGCTCTCTCTCTCACATACACCTACCCTTGACCTCGTAAATGTACTACTCTATCTACTGAAATTGACACCCTATACATATTGTTCCCCACTCTACTCATGTGACATACTCTCATAATCCACACCATCACGCACTGCACCGTGATGCCTTAATCCACAGTCTACTAATTATATCTCTCTACTGCTTCGATCAATACCTCGACAGACTCCAACAACAGAGACCTATTTCCGTGGTCCGAGATTGACTCCTTCTCCGCTGCTGACGAGTGCTGTCCCAAGATGAGAGATGTGAGAGATCTTGACTACACACTCAATCACTCAAATCAATAAACAACACGCTGACTCGAGTGTTAGCGATTGCGTGACTCTACTAATTCAGCGCGAGCGACCAAGTTCTCACAATCACGCGCACAGTAACAGAGACGCGCGACGAAGACGCGAGCTTAGATTCTCACTCAATCGTTCCACTCACTGAGATCCCACATACTACAGCGTATCAGCACTTTTGTTGGTTCAAACTCACTATTTACAGTCTGTTCAGCTAAGCTTTTCACTTAATTCTCATTATAACACATATCTAAGCTCTTAAGACAGATGAACCTTTTCATGCATCACGACTCTCCACAATCAACTTCATACAGCAAGTCCAGTGACAGTTCTTCTCTAGAACCAGAGATATACATCTTATGTAACACATTACTTCTTGAGCCTTCTAACACTTCTACAAAACATGACATATACATATTCTGAGAACACCTACTGCTAAGACACTATACGTTTACACAAGGAGAGTATTATCCTAATCACATCTGAGCCACTACAAGCGCAGGGTCTATATACCGACAACATCTAAAAGCTAGGTGCGTGTGGGGGGTTGGCTTTCTTTGTGTTTTGGTTAAAAATAGCTTATTAGGGTTCACGCTTATTACTGAGGCTTAATTGTGTTTAATAATTTCTATTGAATTTGCTTATTGATCTTATTTTGCCTAATGCTACATCTGTTTGAGCTTATTCACCTTTTCCTATGTAAAAAAATTTTGGATTTTAAAGGAGTGTTTGGCATAAAGGTCAAATTGGGTCAAAATAGGATAAAAATTGCTTTTGGGCCTTAAGTCAGTTCTAACTAGCTTTTAATAAGTCTAATATTCAGTTATTTTAAGTTTTTAAAAGCTAAAAGTCAAATTTAAGGTTTAAGGAATTTAAGGTTTGAATCTGTGGTAATTTCAATTGAAATTAAGTTTGTTTAAGCTAGATTTTGATAAAGTGCTCTTAGGTGTTGTTTTGTTGCTTGTTTTTCTATCTTAAATGAAGTAGAACTTAGCCAATTTAAGAGCGCAATTGTTTTAGAGATTTTGAGTTAAAATTGTCTTAGCTTCAAGTCTCTTTTCAAAGCTTTAAAAGCCGTTTTTCAATAGCTAATTTAGATAAGCTTAAGTTTGATTTAAGATTTAATATTAATAAAATAAGCTCTTTGTGCTTCAAACTTGATTTGTTTCAGCTTATTTTCACATTTAGTCATATCTAGCTAGCTTAAATCCTGATCTGAATTTGCTTACTTTTTCTTCAAAAACCAAAAAGCTGCACTAGCTTTTACTAGCTTAAATTTAGGGCTGAAAAAGCCTTTTTGTCTTTCATAAAACTTCAACAATAAAAGATAAAAGATTTTAGTTAAACTGTCACTTTTTCAAATCCTTTTTCTAGCTTAATTACTAGTCCAATTTTCTTAAAATTTTTTTATGAGTTCTTTAGATAACAAACTTCATCTGTTTTTAGCTTTTTCTTATTTCCAAGTGCTTATTGAGTCTTAAACTTAGTTTAAAATTTGTCATTCTTCTTTTAAAAGCTGCTAGTTTAAGTCTATTTTGCTTATTAGGTTTTAAGAGCTTTAAGCTCATTCTGTTTGCTTATTTTTTTATTAGGTTTAGGACTTAGTCAGTTTCGGCTTATTTAGGTTTCTTATTTGTTTATTGTTTCCAAAAAGCCATATCAGCTTAAGCTTATGTCATCTAAGTCTTAAATAGCAAACTGTCATCTTAATTGCTTATTTCTGTGCTTATTTGTGAGTTTTAAAAAAAATGTTTTTGTAAAAGTTGCTTATTGTCAGCTTATTACCAAGTGTGCTTAAAAGAAAAATAAAAAAATAATTTTCAAAAAGGGAAGCCACAAGGGTCGAACCTGTGACCTCTCCCTTTCATAGCCAACATCTCTACACACCCTCTCATCACCATCTGCCCTTGGGACTTTTTCATTAAAGTCCCACACATTTATTATTTAAGGCTTTTTTCTTGTTTTACTTATTCGTGTTTATTTGCTTATTAACTGCTTATTCCTTAAGCTAATTTTCCAGTTTTAATTTTTCTTAGATTCTACATAGTCTAAAGTATTTTCCATAATTTTTCTAAATTTTTATAAATTAGTTTAGTATTTTTAATCAATTTTCTAGATTAAAAGTGTTTTTAATTCATAATAAATAAAATAAAAGTCAAAAAAATATAATTCTTTTTTCTAAAATTATTTTTAGTCATTTAGGATTTATAAAAAAATAAAAAAACATTTTTAGGGTTAATTTTTGATAATTTAGGTTTTAAGTCGCGTTTTTTAATTCCCGTTAACGTTTTTAGTTCAAATTTTTAATTGCCTTAATTGTTTGCTTGCCTTTACGTGTTTTTGCATTTATATTTGTAGAAGGATACCAAATCAAAATCTTAAAATATTCAATCACGCGATCAAGAACTTAACCTCGATTTTCAATTCGCACCTCGTCGGGATACGACTCGGGAAGGTTTTTAATTTTACTTTGGATAAAAGTAATCTTCTTTAAAACCTTTTGGAATACTTATTACTATACTATTATTGATATAATCCTTATATACGTATCGGGACAAATCAATTTTTGGCGCCGCTGCCGGGGAGGTGTGTGCGATTATCGTGTTTTGTTCGAAGATTAGTGTTTTGAAGACCCTTCCTCGTGAAGTTATCATTTTCCATTTGTGAATATTTTCTTCTATTATATAAATATAAAAATACAAAAATATTTTACACTTCTATTTTTATTTTCTTTTATTTTAATATTAAAAATAACCGTTTGTTAATTGTCGTTTCGGCTCATCTTTAGTTAACAAACTAAAAGAGAGGTATAAGGAGGGTCGATCCTAGAACTTCGACCCAAAAGGAGAAGGTTTTTAAAAATGCTTCGCGCTTACCCGCTCCTCCGCTTCTTTGTGCGTTTTCTAGAGAGCTACCGTGCACTATTGACTTTCGGTTACCAAAAATATATTTCTTTCTTATTTTTATTTCTTTTCCTTATGTATTATTTGAAAAATCTATAAATATTCTTCTCTACCTTCTTATCCGTCTAATTCTTTCTCTTACCCCTCTCTATTGCTTAATTCTTATGACGTCATTTAACCAACGTGAGTGTGTGGGGTGTGGACAACCATGTGATGGCTTTTATTGTTATCTATGTACGTGCCAACAGTGTGGTGTTAATCTTATAAATGGAATTTGTTTAAATTGCGCTTGTGGAGATGGAAAGCCAGTCACTTTTTGCGGGTGTGAAGGCTTGTTAAACGGTGGATTTTATTCGTTTTGCGCTTCGAGAGCTGGAAATTCATTCTAAATCCGAATTCTTTCAATCTTTTCGACTACCCTCCACAAGCCCAGTACCAGACGTATTCTTGTGAGTTATGTGGGAACGATGCTCATTATGGTTACGATTGTCCACCTCAAGTTCCGTTTCTTTATAATCAGGGCCCGTGTTACAATCAAAACTTTGATAATTTTCCACAAACTTCACTTAATTTTCAACAACAATTTCTTTGTTATGAAAACTGCGGGGGTCTTCATGAGACTTTCCAACCGATGAACCAAAATTTCTATAATTCTAATTCTTCTGGTTTTGACCAAATTCAACCCCCGCAGTATTACGTCATGCCTCAACCTCCTAAGGAAAGCGTTAAAGAATTTGAAAAGCAACTAAAAACTGTAGTGATATCCGCTTTAGAAGGAGTGATTCAACCTCCTCAAGAAACGAGTGTGGAAATTTTTCAAGCCAGAGAAAACCTAATGAAATCTATACAAACCTTTTTAAAGAAGTTTAATCGCATATCTTTTAGAGAAACGCCAAAGGTTTTATCGCTTGCTTGGGAGAAATTTTTTGAAATTCAGCATGCTCAACCAGAGGATATACAAGAATTGCTTCGTAAACTTCTTAAAGATTTTCAAAGTATAAATGAGGAGCTGGCAGAATATATTAATTCTCCGAGTTAGAATTGTCCTGCCTTCTACGACGATGATGATGAGTACACTATTCAATATAGGGAATATTTAGAGAATTCGTCTAAAGCAATCACACCCGATTTACCAACCGAGGAACCCGATAACTCTCTAAGTATGGGGGACGAGCATCTTGACACTATTCCGGAAATAGAATCGGACGAAGTAATAAAGTCTAGTGTTGAGGACCTTGTCCCAATCCCAAGTGAGTCCGAGGGTATTTTCGACGATACGTGTGATGTGCCTTTTTGTGATAATTCTCTTCCTCTTGATGTTTTAAACGATCACTTTGAGATTTTCTCTGATCTTAACGATGATTGTACTTCAAGTGATAACGATTCTTTTGAGAACATCGATTACGTTGAGGCATCACCTCCTGATTCTGAGCTCGTCAGCTTAGAGGAGGTGAAGGACGATATACTTCGTGAGAAATTATTGAATATCAATCTTCTTATTTCTAAGATCGAATCTTTGAATGACAACCCCACTCCTGATTGTGTGATCAAGTCTTCTTCCCCATTTCCTATCCCCGTTGAGGATAGTGACTCTTTCTTTGAGAAGTCTGATACTTCTCTCTCTTATTCGGATAATTCTTTACCCGAATTCAAGACTTTTAGCGATCATACAAAAGAGACGAGTAGTGGCAGTACCACTACTCATTATGATAACTCTCTTCCCGAGTATTATTCATTTCTCTTTGAGATTGAGCCCGATCAGGGAGAGTTGACTAGCGTTGTTATGGAAGATATTTTGGGAGAACCTCGTGTTCATGTGCCTAATGTGTTACCCACCCATCCCACCCTTATTCTGGATTCGGACTTCATTCCATCTGATGATTCCCTCGGATCCGATCTTAAAGTTTCTTTTCCTTACAGAACTATAAACAAGATTTTTGATCCGGGAATATTCTTTGAAGTCTAATCCAAGAGATTTCTATCTCGAGATACATTTTCTATCTCATTCATCCGTAATCCTCTTTGTCATGTGATTGAGACTTTGCTTCCATTTTCATCTAAAAATGAAGACAAAGTTTTCAATCCTGGTATTCTTCCTTCTAATCTCTTATCTCATCAGGGCAAAATCACTTCTGATTTTTCTAAGAGCCCGATGATGATTTCTGGAGGGGACATTCCTTTCTTGGATGTCTTGTTTCTCCATTTCTATCCCCCTTGACCAGCTCAAGTATGGGGGATCGAGTCAGGCTCAAGACTCGGTTAACAAAAATAAGCGCTTCGTGGGTGGCAACCCATGCTTATCCTTAGTAGTAGTATATTAGTATAATATTTATGAATAAGTGTGATGTGAGGAGGCTCGCCTCTTCCTTTCTTGTGTTTCGTGTTTTGTGTTTTATGTCCAGGATTGCCTGGATTATGAAGACTCTCGTGCTCGTGGTTTTGTCCATCGTTCACTTGATCTTCAATCCTTCACATGCTTATATAAGGGAATCTGATATCCTAGATCTTATTGATTCACGTTTATCTATTAGCATAATTAATAAACGGCTTTAGATTTGTGTAAAGACCCCTTAATATTTGGATTATGTCTTGAAATTAGTATGGGGTGACAGTCGCACATTGAGGACAATGTGTAGTTCTAGTATGGGGGGATCTTTCGATTCGATCTTACTTGCATTTGCCTTGTCTTCACGAAACCCCGTTTTTCCACCAAAAATATGCCAAAATTTAAAAAAATTCAAAAATAGAATAAGTGTTTAGACATGATGTTTTGTCTTTTTAAGGAATAAATTTTGACTTGATCGAGCATGTTGCGCTCTAGCTTGCCCCTTAACTTATATAAATCTAAGCTTTTGCTAGTCTTTTATACAAGAAGCTTTAAAACGCGAATTCTAGCTTGAAAAAGCCAAGAGTTTGCAAGTTTCCATGATAGACTTTAAATATGCTAAGCTTATCTTATTAGACTAAGCATTCGCGGATCTTTTTATTAAAGATTTTAAATTTGCGAAGAACGAGAAATGATAGAGTTTTATATAAGTTAGATGCTAAACATAGAGTAGTTGGATCTCTTTTAAGCTCATAGAGGTTAATTGTGGCTTTTTGCTCCCACCAGCTTAATAAACGTTATATAATTGTTAATAAATAAAGTTGCTTTAGGTTTTTGCGATTCTTAGTTTAGACCACTTCGTGTTAGATATTAGAAAAAGACTCGGTCACCCAGTGTATTTTACCATTTAATGTTGCTCGTAGTTAAGTAGTTAATGTATAACATTCGGTAATGGGCCGGGTATTAAACCCAACGTGTAAGCCCACTACTAAGGCCTTATGGCCGGTTTTGTTGATACTATATAAGCCTCTTCCATGCCATGGAAGAGGTGGGTTAGTCATATACATAATACAAGTTCATTTTCTCTCACTAGAATGTTCTCTCTCACTTTCTCTCTCTAGAACTAGGCTAATCCACTAGTCATTCGATTGTGTTATGATTTCCAATATCCTACAATTAGTATCAGAGCACATGGGATGATTAGCTAGATTGTGTGTGCGTTTTTCTTAGTTAATTTTGGTCAAAAGTTTGGTTTTTGAAGATTTATAGTCTTGTTCTTGGTTTTCTTTGATCTTGACGTTTGTGATGTTAAAGTTCATGTTTTTATAGTTGCTATAGCCTTCTAGTACCAAGTTGTGCAAAAGAAACCAGGAAAAAATGTTTAAAAGGGTGATAATTAGGTGTTTTTAGGTGAAAACCCAAATTTTTCATTCCAGCGAGTTAGGTTACTGTTCAAAGATCTTCTTAGCGAGTTAGGTTACTGTACTGGCGAATTGTCAGCACAGTACACTGTGTGTCAGAAACTACTGTGTCAGCGAGTTGTCGTTTTGTGCAGGTAGCGAGTTAGGCAGTGAGTTAACCTGTCTTGTAGGTAGCGAGTTGAGGACTAGCGAGTTGGATACTAGCGAGTTAAAGACTAGCGAGTATAGGTTTTTGAAGATCTATATACTAGCGAGTTATGAATAGGAACTATGTCAGTTTAATTTCTTGCTAGCAAGATGTCAACTCTCTTCCAGCGAGTTACAGGGACTGTTTTTCTAGAGACTTGTGAATAGGAACTCTGTCTAATTTGTTTCTTGCCAGCGAGTTATCCACTCTCTTCCAGCGAGTTACTACTAGCTAGTTACAGGTTGTTTAAAGACTTTTTCTAGCGACTTGTGAACAGGAACTCTGTCTAATTTGTTTCTTGCCAGCGAGTTATCAAGTCTCTTCCAGCAAACAATTCCACCTTTTCATACAACAATCACACTTTAACATACAATCACTATGTTGTTCGATCAACTTAATCATTTCACAATCAATTAAGATGGCTAATCTTTCAGAAGATATCCAATGTGCCAGTTTCGATACCCGACCACCTATGCTTGATAGGACTAACTTTGCATCATGGCAACAATGTATTCGACTGTATTGTCAGGGTAAAGAGAATGGGGTGAATATCCTAAGTCAATGATGAAGGGATCATTTCAGATTGGAAACTTTTCGTGGGAAACACTTGCTGAATGGTACTGAAGGTTGCCCTACATCTAGGTCCAGAATGACCTCGAGTCTATTCTGACCTCTCACCTGAAGATAAGGAAAGGTACAACGCTGACATTTGGGCAATAAACATCCTACTGCAAGGGTTACCAAAGGACATTCTAACACTCGTCATCAATTCATTCACTGATGCAAAGGACTATATGAGACACTGTGATGATGCTCTAGAAGGTTCGGATATTAACCAAGCAGACGGGAATCACAACTGTATGATGACTTTGAACACTTTCTGTCAGAACAAAGGAGAAACCATTCACGACTACTATGTTCGGTTTGCCAAACTCATCAATGACATGCGGAACATCAAGATGACCATGTCCAGAATGCTGCCTAAACTAAAGTTTATGAACTACAGTTCCTGAATGGGGTCGATTTGTAACAGCAGTGAAACTGAATAGAGGATTGAGGGACTCCAACTATGATCAGTTGTATGCTTATCTGAAGCAACACGAGGCACATGCCAATGAGAACAAAATGATGTTGGATCGATTCACTCAACACACTGTGGATCCTCTTGCTTTGATGTCCAATGTCTCACACCAACAGTACTATTCACAATCATCTACAACTCCACCATCCACATATGTTCCACCACACTTTGCTGACAACACTCAACTTGATTCGGGACTCTCTCCATCGGATAACTTAATTGAGAATTTAACCAACACACTTGCCCTACTCACCCAATCATACAAAACGTACCTTCCTCAAACAAATAATCAACTCAGAACTTCATCTAACCCAAGGAATCAAGCCACAGTTCAAGACGGCAGGGTTGTTGTTCAGAATGTTCAGGGTCGACAGAATAGAGGACAAGGGAACAATGCACGGGGTGCAGGTGCAGCTGGTTATGGGGGAGCACAGAACAGAGTTGGGAATGCTAATCCAGGTCAAGCAAGGCAGGTTAAGTGCTACAACTGCAACGGTATAGGCCACATAGCAAGGAACTGCACTCAACCCAAGCGTCCACAAACTCCAATATTTCAAAGACAAGATGGTGCGATTGCAAGCTCAGGAGAACGGGAGAGGGGGCTTTCTGTTTCTTGTTGTTGGTTGTTTTGTTGCTGGTTGGCTGGCATTGTGGCATTTGGCATTCATTTCGGTGGTTTTGTCGTTTTTATTGTTGTTAGGTTTGCTTGTTTTTTTCATTTGTGTGTGATTCGTGTTTGTTTGGGTTTCTTGATTAGTTTATATGGCAATTTTCGGTGGCATATTGTTGTGTGTTACCTTGTTGTTGTTAGTTGTCGGTCCCTTTGTTGTTGGTGGCATTGGATGAAGAGCAGTTATTGTTTATTGCAGGTGGACAAGACAACGCTATTGATGAAGATGTGGATGAGCAACCTGTTCAGGACTTAGCACTCAATGTGGATAATGTGTTTCAAGCTGATGACTGTGATGCTTTTGATTCTGATGTTGATGAGGCTCCCATGGCACAGACTATGTTCATGGCTAATCTATCATCCGCAGATCCTGTTTATGATGAAGCTGGTCCGTCTTATGATTCGGACATTCTATCTGAGGTACACGACCATGATCACTATCAGGATGTTGTTTGTGAACATCATGAAGAACACGAGATGCATGACGATGTACAACCAAACTACGTTGTTGATTCACATGCTAATTATACGAGTGATAGTAATATGATTCTGTATGATCAGTATGTAAAGGACAACGCAATGCCAGTTGTACAAAGTAATGTATCTTATGTTCCAAATGATGCATACATTTAATGATATACATGAACTACATGCCCAATCTGTCTCTGAAACAACTCGAACACAATGTATGTTGATAATTCATTAACTGTGAACTTGCAACATATAAGGAACAAGTTGAACTGTATGAAAGACAGGGCCAGTTTAAATTAAAGGAAAAAGAGAACAAAAGATTGATGAACAATTAAGAATAGTTATCATTGGCCGTAATATAACTTGCTTCTACCTTCCAACCATAACAAGTCAATGGTAGAAGAAGTTACGTCTTTGAAAAAGGATTTCCTAACAGAAAGAAACAATACCTTGAAGAATTTTTGGACATGAAGCTTTAAATGAAAAGGCGAGGATAAATTATTCAAAACAAGAACAGTCTCTTCAAACAGTTTACATGTTGTGTAAGCCAAAGCCCTATTATAATGAACAGAATAAGGTAGCTATTGGCTACAAGAACCCTTTATGCCTCACCCGTGCAAAGCAAGTTCAGCCTGCTCTATATAATGGTTATGAAATTATCAAAAACAATCATGTCCCGGCTTTAGTGCACAACACAGAGGATACCCTAGAGATAGCTAAAATCACTAGGAGGAAAATGAAAGACCCTGAGTGTGTGACTCATAAGGTTAAGATTGCACCACCTGATTACTCGAAAGAGAATTATTTAGCGACCTTCACACCACAGAAGCAATTGACCCCTGAGCAAATATTTTGGTCTCAAGATCTCATCAAGATGAAAGAAGAAGCTCTCAAAAAGCAGACCATCGCCTCAAGACCAATCAAAGCGTTGACGGTGTATCCGCCAAATACACCTGCAACGCTTGTCCCTAGGGTGCTTCCAACAAAAATTCAAGTGAAAATTAATATTTTTGCACTTATACAACTTTTTTCGGAATTTGAAAAAACCTGTAAAAAGAGAATTACACCAACGGGGCTCACTGAAGGGGAAAGGGGTTTTGAACAAACCAAGGAATGTTACCTCACCGAGGTCATTCCATTTTTCAAAACACTTAAAGAACATTTTGAGGGAATCCAAAAGGCTTTAACTAAAGAAATTAAAGAAATGAAAGACATTTTTGAAGAGTTGGAAGCTGAAGTTGACCAAAATGTTGTAAATAGGAAGCATGATGAGATTGAGCGAAAAAATCTTCTTATTGCAAATGATAATTTAATTGTTGATTGCTTGTCTAAAGAAGTGTTTTATATTGCAACGAATTCTGAGCTTACTGTATCTAGATTTACTGAAATGCATGAAGCCCACACCATTGTTTAAACACGTTGTCTGGAACTTGAAGTAGAGCTTTCTAAATTACGAAATAAGGTTTAAAAAGATGATCATACTGAATTAGTAAAACATTTTTCCAATCTTAAGGTTAATCACTTAAATTTACAGTTAAAGTATCAAAACCTTAAAGAAAGTTTTGGAAATAACCCATCTCCACCCGCTCGAGATACTCCTGATTTTGACACAGTCTTTGTAATCAGAAAAATGAAAGCTTCCATTCAAGGAAAGGACAACACCATCAAAAAATTAAGAAGACAAATCTCTCAATTGAAAGAGACCCGTAGTGAAGCAGACCGTACTCTTGATTTCAGGACCTTAGATTTTCAGATCACTCAATTAACTGAAAAAGTCACCGTTCTTCAAGAACAAAATGAGCTTTTTAAGGAAGAGAATGAAAAAGTTAAACAACATTACAAGGAACTGTACGATTCTATTAAGATCACGCGTGCTAAGCATATAGAATAGACAATTGCCTTGCTAACTGAAAATGAGAATCTGAAAGCCCAAATACATGAAAATTTGAAATGCAACACTATGGAGTCTGTAAAACCAAGAGTTTTTACACCCGGTAGGTATGCTATAGATGTTGAACCGATTCCCCCTCACAATAGGAACAATAGGGAAGTTCATCTACATTATCTCAAACATCTTAAAGAAAGTGTAGAAACCCTTCATGAGATAGTAGAGGAAGCTAAGGTTGAAAGACCATTAGATAGATCACTTGCATCTACTTGCCTTTACACCAAACACTTTTAGGAACTATTAGAATATGTAATTGACACTTGTCTGAAAGACTTCAACCAACGAGATAAAAAGCATGCTCCTACCCCTTTAATTAGGAAAAAGTAAGTTACTTTTAAAGAACAATGTGACAAGTCGAATAGTAACACACATAAACATGTAGAGCAACTGAACACTCAGAAGACTAATGTCCCTGTGCCTCCTTCTACAGGAGTAAACTGTTGCACCAATGCTAGCGGACCACAGCCTAGGAGCAATACCAAGAAAAATAGGATCTCACCAGCTAAAGGTGTCAACAAGAAGAAAGTAGAAGAACACCCTAGGACAAATAAGTCTAACTTAAGAACCATGAATCGTGTTGATTCTAGTAGTAGCTCTAAGCGTATTGTAATTAATTCGAATTCTGATTCTGTTTGCCAAACATGTAACAAATGTTTAATTTTTGCAAATCATGATCTGTGCGTGGTTGATTATTTGCAATCTGTTAAGGCATCCCCTTCTATTCATAATATTCATAATGTTGTACGCAAAGTTAAGCAAGTTTGGAAACCTAAGCAAGTTAGGCAAGTATAGAAACCCACAGGCAAAGTGCTTACCAGTGTTGGTCATCAATGGAGACCCACAAGCAGAATATTCACTTTAGGAGAACAGTGCCCTTTAACTAGGCTCACTAAACCTAAAGTAGCACCTGCTAAGCAAAATGAGAATCAGGCCATTACTTATGCTAACCAACAGGAACCCAACCAAAATTGGGGATCCAACTTTCCAAACTCTCCATTTTCGTCTATTTTCAAATGCAGGTCGTACAGATCATCCTTTGGTATTTGGATTTAGGCTGCTCAAAACATATGACGGTGGATCGCTCACGGCTTAGGAATTTCATGAAAAAATTCACCGGGACAGTTAGATTCGGGAATGACCACTTTGGTGCTATTATGGGTTATGGCGATTATGTGATTGGTGACAGTGTAATCTACAGGGTATACTATGTGGAAGGACTAGGACACAATATGTTCTCTGTCAGATAATTTTACGACTCTGATCTAGAAGTTGCATTCAGGAAACATTCATGTTATGTTTGAGATACAGATGGTGTTGAAATAATTAAAGGTTCTCGCGGTTCTAATTTATACACTATCTCGGTTGAAGACATGATGAAGTCCTCTCCCATTTGCCTGTTGTCTAAGGCCTTCAAGAATAAATCATGGTTATGGCATCGTCGTTTAAACCACTTGAACTTTAGTACCATCAATGACCTTGTAAGAAAGGACTTAGTTAGAGGTTTGCTTAGATTAAAGTTTGAGAAAGATCATCTTTGCTCTGCATGTCAACTAGGAAAGAGCAAAAAGCATACCCACAAACCCAAAACCAAAAACACCAACTTAGAAGTTCTTAATACCCTTCATATGGATTTATGTGGATCGATGCGAGTGCAAACAATTAATGGGAAGAAATTCATCTTAGTCATCGTTGATGATTATTCTCGGTTTACTTGGGTTAAGTTTTTGAGATCGAAAGATGAAACCCTAGAGGTCGTCATCAAATTTCTGAAGCAAATACAAGTCGGTCTCAACAAAACTATTAGATACATCCGTACCGATAATGGCACAGAATTTGTCAATAAAGATTTGACTGCATATTATGAATGTGTTGGCATTTTTCACCAAAAGACAGTTCCACGGACTCCACAGCAGAACGGCGTTGTCGAAAAACAGAACCGTACTCTTGTAGAGGCCGCTAGGACAATGCTGATATTTTCCAAGGCTCCGATGTTTCTATAGGCTGAAGCTGTGGCTACTGCTTGTTACACCCAAAACCGATCCCTCATTCACACTCTTCATAACAAAACCCCATATGAGTTGGTGCATGATAAGAAGCCTGATCTTACCTTTTTTCGTGTCTTTAGTGCTCTTTGTTACCCTACAAATGACAGCGAAGATCTTGGAAAATTACAACCAACAGCTGATATTGGAATATTTGTTGGTTATACACCTACTAGGAAAGGGTATAGAATCTACAACAAAAGAACCCGACGAATTATGGAAACTATTCACATTCAATTTGATGAGTTGACTAAGCAAATGGCTCCTGTGCAACTCAGTACAGGACCCACTCCTACTTTTTTGACGCCTGGACAAATAAGTCCAGGGCTCGTATCAAATCTGGTTCCTGCAACACCTTATGTACCCCCCACAAATAAAGAACTGGAGATTTTATTCGATGAATACCTGGAACCTCCTCGTGTTGAAATACCGGTTTCTCCTGCTCCAGCAGTTCCAATTCTAGTCAATTCAGCCGGTATACCTTCATCTACTACCATTGGTCAAGATGCACCTTTTCCAAGTCATTCACCGTCATCTTCGGTATTACAATCTCTAAGTATACATCAAGGCGTTGCAGCTGAATCTACTCTCGTGGAAGAAAATCGGTTTGCTCCTTTGACAATGATCCCTTCGTAAACTTGTTTGCTCTGGAACCTAGTTCTGAAGCATCATCATCCGAGGATCTTAGTTCAGCAGAATCTCCTTATTTCACTCAAACACTTCATCATCTAGGGAAATGAAGCAAAGATCACCCGCTGGATAATATTATTGGCAATCCATCTCGTCCGGTATTCACCAGAAAATAACTTGTAACCGATGCTGTAACATTTCTCAATTTTAGGTCATTTTACGACTCTATTATTCTTCACTATTTATTTTAGTCCAATACGCGTTTACTTTTAATTTAACTCTTAAGCTAAATCGCGTAGACTATAAATAATCATTTAACGTAAACGGATACCAAATAAATTAAGGTTTACGTCAATCAAGTGTTAGATAATTATTAAGAAGATAATTATTAACTTTGTGTATTTTGTTTTTATTGGTCACGTAAAAGGCTTACGTTTCGCAATAAAATACATTTAGTCACACCCTGGAAATACCTAGACTTACCTAGACTCAAACCAATAACCACTTTTAAACCTTAAACACAAAATTTAATCAAATCATGTGTTACTAACTCATGTTGGCCGAATATGGGTAAGTATAACCCATAAAACCATTCGTCCCATACATATATACACCTAGAAATCTTCCTAATATCCTTTAAGTACATGTACAACCTATGTTTAATTAAACCATGTACAACATGTCCCTAACTAGCTCATTACTCAATGGTTAATAACCATTTTGTTCTCTTTGCCTCTTGATACCCGCGGTCACCAACAACATATATGAAATCAAAGATTTCAAATCTTAAGCAAATCTTGTACCAATTATCTTGTAATTAAGGATTGTACTAGGAGGTATTAGCAAAACCATGTGTGACTAACTAGAAAACCATAAAACCACTACTAATAGGGCACGGTTTGGTTGGGTTAAGGACTAGGGAAACTAACTAACCTTAAGCCTATATATACTCACTCATACATGACACAAAACCCTTCTTGAAAACTCATAAACTCACTAAACACTCTCTCTCAAACAAACCATATTGTTCCTCTTGTCTCGGGTCGTAAGACGCAAACAAACACCCTCACCATCTCATTCGAACCTACAATATACACTAGGTCTTCATACAAAGTCATAAAAGGGTACACGAGTTAAGAACTTGGGTTATTTAATAAGCTTCGAAGCTTAGAGTCGATATACGTTGGGTATAATCCACTTGGGTTGCCATCCTACTCGTCCCAACACACACCAAGACTCTAGGACTCTTTGTAAGTCGCGTTCAAGCTTATACACTTCGTATTTTAATTGTTTCTTTGATGTCTAGTCGTGTAGGTCACGTTAATATGTGATTAACAAATTTGCATGGGCGTGAACACGCATGGTTCAACCCATGCGTGGCACACGTACATATATATATATCTCAACTACAAAGGCTGAATACATTGCCATGTCTGGATGCTGTGCTCAGATACTTTGGATGAGATCACAGCTTACAGACTACGACTTTGTCTTCAATAAGATTCCCCTGTATTGTGACAATCGCAGTGCCATTGCTCTCTGCTGCAATAATGTCCAGCACTCCCGATCCAAGCACATTGACATACGACACATTTTTACGAAGAGCAGTTGAAGAAAGGCATAATGAGTTGTACTTTCGTGACGACGGATTATCAGCTCTCGTACATAATCCACCAAAAGCATAACAAAGGAGCGGTTCGAAACTCATTTCCCGCGACTTGTAAATGAAGAGTATGTCCCCAAAAACCCTTAAACGTCTTCCTAGAAGGAGATGAGGAGTAAAGGATGGTCCTCCTATATCCTATGTAAATATGTATATAGCTAAAATCTAAAAAGAAAATACAAAAATATAAAACCTACAAAAACCATAAAAATTAAAAAATAGAAAATACCAAAAATAGTTTTTCAAGACATGTCTTCCGTTTATCGATAACATTTGTGGACCTAGAAATGTCATTCAATAATGACACGGGTTTTTAAATGAATCTCGAACGGAAGTTCAAACTTTTCAAAACATGTCTTTATGGCTTGCAGTTCCATCTGACTGCAACCTGCTTTTCTATTTGAGGAAAGCTTGTCGCCAAAAAGATGGCTGTTCCTGACAACGGGTGATTAAGTTCTCCCGGGCATGGATTACTTTATATACATGCAACTCCGAATTAATGACATTTCAGTGCATTATTTCTTGTTATAGAAGAAGAAAGTCTTCTTTCTTTAACCAAATGATTTTTCGTCTATGATTCTTCAAAAAATTATTTGTGTTACCCACTGTGAAAAATGTTGTTTAAACTTAATCTGACTTGAATTTCTCAAAAATTTGGGCACCATTCAATGACTACAACCTCCTTAAATAGAAAATGGGTCATTGATTGAGGGGGGAGAGTGTTTTCAAATTTATGAACATCTAACGGGCATTGTTGAATATCTTCAAAATAATTGACTGTGAAAAGTTTTTATTAAACAGTGTTTCAATTTTAAAGAGTGTTAAAGTTTATTTTAACTTAAAAGGCCAACGTTGTCAAGACTTGTGAGTACTAGGGACTCAGGTGCTAAATGCTAAATGATTCCTAGGCTTATGAAATTAACAAGATCCCCCCCATGTGTGCCAATTCTGAATCTTGCATAAACCTTATTAATAAATTAAACCACAAAGTAATGGTCTTAGGAAGTTAAGGGACCAAAACTGCCAAATGATGAAACCATTAAAAGTATAAAAGGAGGTAGCGAGTTACTGTTGGTCAAATCTTGCAAAACCAGTTCAACATATCCCTCAAAACTCTCATCACGCAACCTCGCTAAGGTTGAGCTTTTTCTTTTGATTCGTGATTTTGTGGATGCTAGTGCCAATGTATCTTTGTATAATGTTACAATAATCTAATAAACATATACATCTAGAAATGGTTGTCTAATCTCACAAATCGCACTAAATCAAGTGATTTCCACTGTTGTAATATCATCTAATTTGTTAATGTTTGGAAATGATGTTTTAACTGCTGGTTAGAGTTAAAATGTATGAATGATGCCTCTTTCAATATTTATATGCAATCACCTTTATTCATATTTTTGTGTATTGATGATTTCGTGGTATTATTTCTGACTTTTTTATTAGTTAGAAGGTACCTTTGATTGTGTTTTTGTTTGTTGTTTCTGGATGTTGCAAAATATTAATAGAGTGTTGTCTAAGCGTTTATCATGTTGCCCGTGAACCTGTTTGTGGCTTGTGTGAATTTTAGGTTATAGAGAGTTGTTTAGAGTGCTATGTTATCAGTTAAGATGATTTTTCTTGTTAGCGAGTTTCTGTCATTGCTTATCAGCGAGTTATAATGAATGTTTAGCAGTTAATACTTAATTACATAAACAGGAAACTCGCTACCTAGTAACGGAGATTGATGAAGACTTATTTTTTATTAAAAGATTAACTTACTATTTCAACTTTCTAAATTTAATACGAGTTAGTATTAATAAGAATATTATATGCAAGTTGTAATTAGCGAGTTATCACTAGCGAGTTGAATTTCATCTCTTATTTAATTGTGTGTAGGCAACTCGCTATCCCTCAGCGAGTTAAAGAAGATTTTATTTTATTATAATATTTAACTCTCTATTTCAAATTTTCCATTTTGGTAGCGAGTTAAATACTTTTAATAAAATAGGTCAGCGAGTTGTCTGCAGCGAGTTATGTATTTTATCAAATATCTTTGGGTCAACTCATTCCAAGGTTGACTTCCCTCTGAGCAATTGCTCCCAACTAACATCATATATCTGTATGTATGTCCTGCTGTTGGATCTACTTGTGCAGATACTATGGCTGACATGAACATTCCTGCGAATGATGCTCCTGCTGTACAAGCTCCTGCTGTCGCACCACCGACCAGAACGGATGATCAGATATTGCCGTTAAGCAAGTGGGTGCCCATCGGCAAGAGCAACTGCGTACTCGATGTGCACAAGCTTCAGAGGAAACCGTATCTCCCGAATTGTTGTGCCTTACTAAAGAAACACAACTTCTTTAGGTCCTTCACGTCATCCTCTACGATTTTAGCTATCTACATTCAACAGTTTTGGGACACCATGTGCTTTAACTCATCTACTGGGTTATACAGTTGTCAGTTGGATGAGAAATGGTTTAATCTTCACAAAGATATTCTCAAAGATGCTCTCGATATCACCCCAGCCAATGATAACAATCCCTTTGTGGCTCCGTCGTCGAGTGATACAATTATCGAGTATGTCAACACGTTGGGATACCCAGTATACTCAGGAACGTGTCAGCAATGTCTGTTAATGCTCTTTATCAACCATGGAGAGCCATCTTGTCTATGATTAACATGTGCCCTTACAAGAAAAACTGATGGATATGACAGGCCAAGACATCCAGTGCTTCAAATACTTTGGTGTATCATTCATCGCTCCAGCATCGATTATGCTGAAAGGATTTGGGAAGAGTTTGCTCAATCCATACAAACGTTTCTCACTGACAAGAAGAATCTAGCTACGGCTGCACGTGGAAAGAAGAAGACCACTCATCTGCTCATTCTAAGTGTCAGGTTCACCAAACTGATCATCCATCATCTGAGAACCAAGCACAACATTCACCCAAGGATTGGTTCGCCTCTTCACTACTCACATGGAAAGCATTCTGAACACTCTCAGGTTTGTTGGAAAGGATGGTAGAGAAATATTTGGCATGCCGATACCTGATGCTCTACTCACTGATGAAATTAAAGGAGCACCCTACTATGGCGACTACCAAGAGCATGTTACCAAGTATCAACAATTTCTGGATGCAGAACATGGAAAGGCTGAGGAAGGAGGAGCAACAAAGTCTTCTGATGCTACCAAGGTTACTAAACCTAAGCAAACAAGGTTAATAAAACCGCTGGTGACAAGGCACCAACGCCCATCTCTACTCAACCACCTAAACTCCAAACCAACACTGCTCAACCATCCAAAAGCAGTCTCAGAGAAGAAACAAAAACTGGTTAAGGAAACTCCTGTTGAACCCTCACAAGCAAAAAGATCAAAAGGTGGACTAGTAGGAAAAAGACACAAGCCGAAAAGTCTACTCAAGTTGGTTGATGATCCCAGTTATGAAGGTGTTCCTGTTGAGGAACCTGCCCATACTGATGAAGAAGCAGATCTTTAATGGGCCCTGGAACTAAGTCTAAAGGAACAAGCAGAACGAACCTTATAAGATAGTTACTGATGCAGTAGATTGGGCGATACAAGCTCCACTTCAAGCTCGCTTCGGGGATCTGCCCACCGTTGATATGAAGGAAATACTTCAACAACGGATGTTTGAAGACAACTCATACAAGGCTCATGAGGTTCACAATGACTTGTATGAGGCTCTGCAGAAGTCATTGGAGCTAGATTATTCAAATCAACGTCTAGCTGATCAGGAGGAAGCTCGCAAGAAGAAAAGAAAGAAGCGTGCAGCTCTAAGAACTCCTTCTGGGTCTCCACCTTCTCTGCCACCCCCTCCAGCAGGCGCATCTGGTACTCCAGGTACTTCAGGAGCATCAGGGTCTTCTCAGTTGCCGCCACCTCTACCTCCTCTATCTATTGGTACATCTGGATCTACTGAGCAACAAGGCAGTAACGCTCCACGTTCGACCAAGACTGCAACTTTAGCATCATAATATATGGCTTGGACTACATCTGACACTAGATATGAGTCAACTGGGGTCTCTGGGGCTCAAGAATTATCTCCTACAGACTCACTGATGCATGAGGATTCCATTCCCAACGAGTAGGTACATTTGTCTGATGATGAAGACTCCGTGAATGATCACCTACCAAAAGCTGACTCACGAAAAGACTGGTGGAAACCACCACCAGAAGAGGAAAGAACAGCGACTCCTAAACTTGCTTGGATCATTCCGTCTTCCAATGTGTCAGATGTAGAGAACAACTAGGCTTCTACATTGGTTTCAACTTATGAAACCCCTGCTGAGAACTCATTACTTGAAAAGACTGGAGACATGATGACTTTCATGAAATGGTACTGCCGACAAGTGAACAAGACCACGCTTATACAAGCCGATTTTAAAGGGCAGGCTTATGAAGTTGTTAAAGCCTTCTATCCAGATGTCATTCACCTTCAGATCCAGATGGAGGAGTGTCACAAGATGTTCACATATTAGATTGACTGGACGAATCCAGAAGGAGATCAAGTCAGAGTCGATGTCAACCAACCACTGCCTTTTAGTGGTCCTCCAGGTAATGTCACTATTCAACCACAATTTTTCTTCAATAAAGACTTAGAGTATCTATGATATGGCAGCAAGGGAAGCAATCATGCACTATCGATTTCCAAGATGAAGGCTGCTAGTTATCCTGACTTTGGGCTTGAACTGCTAATGCCGGAACAAATGTGGATTGATGATGTGTGCACCTATGACATAAGTGCAAAATATGGCATCTCTCACTGGTGGTTTAATCGACAGAATTTCTATATTGACAGACATGATTCTCTGTCGCGTCGAAAAGATGTCAGAACACATATGCGGATTCTCAGTGTCGTCAGAATCAAATCATACTCAAGATACGGGTATGACTACTTGAGCAAAATTGTCCTCCGAAGAGCTGACTTCCAAGAACACACGATTGCGGAAAAAGATTTCAAGAACCTGTATCCCAGTGACTTTGAAGACTTGAATCTGCTTCTTCTGCAAGGTCATCTCGATCATCTTCCTAGTTCAGACAAACGGATGCTATATACTGCTGTCAAGCTATGGACCCGAAACTTGGTGATTCGACAGCGGGTTAAAGACTTTCAACTCGGCATTGAAAGCTACCAGACACAGTTGAACCTCACTAAACCAGGATGTGATGCAACAAGCTACGAGTTCAAGCATGATTATACCATCATTGAGTCTCCTCGAGCAGTAGTGTTCCCGGTAGACAACAATGACCGAAAGATCATAAGGTTCAATAAGATATACAAGTTTAGTGATGGGACGTTGACACCTATTCTGGAAGCACTAGATTACAGAGTCAAGGAATTCAAGGTCAAGCGGCTCAATCCAGGTATGAATACGCGATTCTGGACTGAAAAGGACGTGACAAGGAGCAAAGAGTTCATAGCGGCAATTGAAAGGCGACTGAAGACGAGAAGGATCTACCGGAATCTGGAATGCTTTGTTGGTGGACGTGTTCGTGATATTGACTACAAACTTCTTCAGAGAACGGAATGATATCATCATTTCAATTAAAAGGTCAATATCATGTGTATTATATTGTTAATTGTGTACATTATATAGTAGTGTAGTGATCAGTGTTATGTGTCAGTTTATGCATTTTTTATGAGTTTCTCGTTAAACTCCAAATCATTTATAAAATCATCATCACTGACACTAACAGACTCCCTCACTAATTAAGGGGGAGCATATATTGGTTCTAATATCGGCTTGTATTTAATCAGACCACATTTTCTCTTAATTTTTTCTAACATATTTAAATCAATTGAGATCCTAAATCTCAAAGGGTTTGAAATTTTTGATCAGGGGAGAGAATGTGATTTAAATATTAAATCTGATAAAAATGTGATCTATTAAGACTCAAGCAGGTACTCCTCCCTCTTTGTGCCAAACAATTTCGATTACAGACGCACTTGTTGAGGGGGGGCGTTTCTAAATAATCAAAACAATCAAGGTACAATGGCTTTGATATCTATATAACAAGTACCTTGATTGATTTTTCAATTAGTTTTATGGCGAAGTGAACTGTACCAAAAGACCGACCCTGTACTTACTTTATCGGAGTTATAAGGATGGTAAGGTTAGGTGCATGTTCCCATGATCCCGCCAGAGCCGGAGGGATCTACCCAGGGATAATCCACTAGTTAGTGTAGAAGTCCTTAGGTATGATTATAAAAGGAGTAATGTGAGAATAAGGGAATAGTACGGACTGAGATGGAGCTAGTATTGGAACACACCTAACAAGGAACTAGTAATGAAGTCTCGGTAAGCACTGAAGGGGTTAAAGAATGAAAAAGAAATGTTAAGATAAAGGGTGAAAAGAAAGCAGCCCTCCTTTGACATTAGGCAGAAATCGGGTCATTACATATGCTGTTAGATGCGCATGGTTGATTGCTGACATTGAAGACAAGTATCATGGACCCAGTGATACGCTGCACAACCCTTCCTAGCCACTCAAGATCCCTCAAAGGATTCTTGTTTCATTTCTCACAAAGATTAACGCATTTCTATCGTCTCTATCACTCCGAGTTAGACGATATTGAAAAGGTGGCACTCTGCTCTAGCCTTCGACTACTAAAAACCAAATGTGCATGATTGAGTCTAGAGCCATGAGATCATCTATAAATCTTGTTAGGACACTAATACAAACTATGCTTGTTCATCACACACTGTGACAACAAGTAAAGAATCTAAGAGTCCTACGTATTATCCTCGAGGTATTGCCAGAACATCCGAGTGATACGAAAGTACTCACAATGAAGATGGAAATCCTTCTAGAGCCAACATCAAACAAGCTCTTGGTAGGTAACATGTGAGATCCACTATGGATCAAACTTGTGACAAATGGAAAGCAACGATGGTGCGATTCTTTATAAATCAAACTTCTTCCAGGCAGTGAATTGACGAATAGTTTTTGAAAAACCTTTCGATGTGCTCAACAACTGATTTTCGAGCACATTAAATGTGTATAACTTTCAAAACAAATGTGTTTCTGATGAAATTTGATTTTATGATATAAACCTGTCGATGTGTCACAAAAACTCTTTTCTGAGTGACACGCGATTAACTTTCAAATCAATTTTTCATTAATCAGTGGATTTTTAATTCACTGGTTCACTCACTCCGTGCTTTGTCTACTTTGAGACGCTCCGGTTTGAGAACGGCTAGCGCAGCTGCGAAACCCTGTCAAGGAGATTCTTCGGAATTCTACCTGATCACAGGCAGTATTTATATTGAATAACGGGGAACCGTGGTTCTTGCAACCTTATTCAACGAAAGTGAACAAAGACACGTTCGTTTGTTTATCACTAACATATACTTGCAGGAATTCTCGACGGTAGATGGTAGCAGCTGATGGCATGAGACATGTAAATTCACAACCCCATGCTCACACTTAATGTTCCTAATCAAAGACATCATGATGACTGAAAGACCTACAACACAGCTTCCGCAACTCTGATGTGTGCTATCATGATCCATAAAAGTGTGAGCATGTCGGTCTGAAGGTCACAACATTACATGGAGGCAATACCACAACAAGGATGATTAAGAGATTTACTATGACTGATGATCTCAAAGAAAGCTCAAAGACCATACAAATCAATGTAACTAAGCTCAAAGATCACTACATTATGTACAAAGAAATCAATGCATGAAGAATCAAAGACTACGAGCTGAACACAAGATCAATATTGCAGAGCTTAAATTAGTATTTTCTTGGGTGACCTCACTTAGAGGATATTGTTAGATATTAGAAAAAGACTCGGTCACCCCATGTATTTTACCTTTTATTGTTGCTCGTAGTTAAGTAGTTAATGTATAACATTCGGTAATGGGCCGGGTATTAAACCCAATGTGTAAGCCCACTACCTAGGCCTTATGGCCGGTTTTATTGTAACTATATAAGCCTCTTCCATGCCATGGAAGAGGTGGGTTAGTCATTTACATAATACAAGTTCATTTTCTCTTACTAGAAAGTTCTCTCTTACTTTCTCTCTCTAGAACTTGGCTAATCCACTAGTCATTCGATTGTGTTATGATTTCCAATATCCTACACAAAGGATTACACAAAGCTTTTCCCCTAACTCGGAAATCTCTTTTCCACCCATAGGGGAAGATGAAGGAACAGAAGGTCCGATGATCATCGAGGCGGAAATAGGAGGCCATTGCATACACCGCATGTATGTGGATGCTAGATCAACCTCAAAAATATTGTATGAACATTGTTTCAGCCGACTCCGTCCATAAATCAGGAACCAATTGGTGTCGGCCACCACCCCTTTGATTGTATTCAACGGTGAGACAATATGGCCAATAAGGCAAATATAACTACTAGTAAAGATTGGAGACGAAGAACACTCAATTTTGGCTTGGATGAATTTCATGGTTGTAAGGTCACCATCTCAACACAATGAAATCATTTGAAGACCAGGATTCAGAAAGTTACAAGTAGTTCCGTCAACAGCTCACGGAATGCTGAAACTCCCGTTAGAAGGAAGAGTCATTACTCTAAAGAGCAGCAGGATGGTCCCGCTCGAATGTGCGATGGTCTCCGGACTAGAAGGAGACCTTTCGGTTACCAAGCAAATGGTAGAGGAAAGAATCAAGGTGGCAATAAATCCAGAATATCCAGAGCAAACAATAATGATTGGTTCCACTCTCACAGAAGAAGGCCGCAACAAGTTGTGTGACCTACTTCAGCGCAACCTGGATATTTTTGCCTGAAAGCCTGCGGATATGACCGGCGTCCCAAGACATATTGCGGAACATCGCTTGAACGTGCGGGAGGGATGTTCTCCGGTTAGACAGAAGAGAAGAGGACAAGTAACTGATAGAAACCAGGCAATACAGGAAGAAGTGGGGAAACTTGTGGAGGCAGGAATCATGAAGGAAGTACACTACCATGACTGGTTATCTAACCCGGTGATGGTTAAAAAGCATGATGACAGTTGGAGGATGTGCGTAGATTTCAAGGACCTAAATAAAGCATGCCCAAAAGACGGATATCCGCTACCGGAAATAGACTAGAAGGTGGAAGTCCCTGTGCGGATACCCTTCAAATGCTTCTTAGACGCATACAAGGGCTACCACCAAATACAAATGGCAAAAGAAGATGAAGAAAAAATAGCATTCATTACAAGCCAAGGAATATTCTGCTATACAAAGATGCCTTTCGGTTTGAGAAACGCCAGAGCAACTTACCAGCGTCTGGTGGATAAAGCGTTTCACAAACAGATTGGCAGAAACCTCGAAGTGTATGTAGATGACCTAGTCATCAAAAGCCGCATGAAGGATGAGATAGTCAGAGACATAGAAGAGACGTTTAAAACTCTAAGGGAAATTAACATGAAATTGAATCCTAAAAAGTGTACCTTTGGAGTAGAAGAAGGGATGTTCTTAGGATGCAAAGTCAACACCAGGGGGCTAAAAGTATGTCCAGACAAGGTAGATGCTGTCTTAAGTCTACCATCCCCAAAATGCTTAAAGGACGTACAAAAGTTAAATGGAAAGCTCGCAAGCCTGAACAGGTTCTTGGCCAAATCAGCCGAAAAATCATTACCGTTCTTTAAAAGTGATTTTCATTGGACCGCGAAAGCTGAAGAGGCGTTCAAGCAGATGAAGCAACTAATAGCCGAACTTCCCATGTTAGCCGCACCAATGTAAAAGGAGGAACTTATCGTCTATTTGGCAGCAGCAAAAGAGACGGTAAGCGCGGTCCTGATGACGGAGAGAGAAGCTAAACAAATACCCATTTACTTTGTCAGTAGGGCATTAAGAGGTCCGGAAATAAACTACACATCAATGGAAAAACTAGTGCTAGCCTTGGTACATGCCAGTAAGCGCCTAAAAAGATACTTTCAAGCACACCCAATCATAGTAATCACGGACCAACCGATACAACATGTGTTATCAAGACCAAAAGTAGCAGGAAGGCTACAGAAATAGAGCATCGAATTAGGAGAATACGCAATACATTACAGACCTAGAGTATCAGTTAAAGGGAAGATATTGACAGACTTCATAGTCGAACGACCAGAAGAGGACTCTCCGGATACTCTGATGGAAGTGGAAGAAGAACTCCCCGAGCCGTGGATTCTATTTACGGATGGATCATCATGCACAGATGGTTCTGGGGCAGGACTGATACTCACAAACCCAGAAGGGATGGAATTCACTTATGCCCTAAGATTTAGGTTTGACGCCACAAACAACGAAGCGGAATACGAAGCTTTGATTGCCGAATTAAGGATAGCGGAACAAATGGGTGTTAAAAATCTTTAGGCAAATGTTGATTCACGATTGGTGGCCAACCAAGTGAACGGAACATACGTTGCAAAAGAGGCTGACATGGTCTGATATTTGGAAAAAGTAAGAATACTTACCAGCAGCTTCAAAGAGTTCTCAATCAGACAAGTCCCTAGAAGTGAAAACAAAAAAGCTGACGCACTAAGCAAAATAGCATCCACAAGCTTTGCGCACTTAAGTAAGCAAGTATTGGTTGAAGAACTGAAAGAAAAATCAATAAGTGAAGTGGAAATACTGGCAGTAGTAGAAGAAGAAGGAGATACCTGGATGACTCCTATTTTTGAATACCTTACGGAGGAAACCCTGCCAGCGGATGTGAAAAAAGCAAGAGCAGTAAGACGCAAGTCGCAGCGATTTGCCGTAATTAATGGGACTCTCTACAAAAAATCTTTCCTCGGACCATGGCTACGGTGCGTAGGCCCACTTCAAGCAAACTATGTGCTGAGAGAGATACATAAGGGGTCTTGCATCATGCACGCAGGCACACGATTCGTCGTGGCCAAAGCCTTAAGGATCGGCTATTATTGGCCTACCATGCATAAGGACGCTAGGACACTAATAAGAGCATGCCAAGACTGTCAAGTTCATAAACCTATCCCAAGGAATCCATAGCAAAAGCTAACTCCAATCGTGTCTCCATGGCCGTTCTACAAATGGGGAATTGACATAGTTGGACCTTTTCCGGAAGGACCAGGGAAAGTCAAATTCCTGATAGTAGCCATTGACTACTTCACAAAGTGGATTGAAGCAAAACCAGTCGCAACCATCATTGGCAATCAGATCAAAAAATTTATGTGGGACAACATTGTCTGTAGATTCGGACTCCCAGGAGAGATCATATCGGATAATGGAAAACAGTTCCAGGACAATCCATTTAAAGAATGGTGCGGAAAACTATGCATACCCCAACACTTTGCTTCTGTTAAACATCCGCAAACCAATGGCCTGGTAGAAAGAGCAAATCGCAATCTAGGAGAAGGAATAAAAGCAAGGTTGGACGCAAAGAACAAGAATTGGTTGGAAGATCTCTCTCATGTTTTATGGGCACGCCGCACCATGATAAAATCCAGCAACGGAGACACTCCATTCTCATTAACATACGGAACAGAAGTGGTCATCTCAGCGAAAATCGGCATGCCCACACTGAGAACAACGAAAGTGGACCTAGCGCAAAATAATGAAGCTTTGGAAATTAACATCGACCTCTTGGAAGAAAAAAGAGAACAAGCAGCAATTCATGAGGCAAAGAGCAAAGCAAAAATGGAAAAGTACTATAACTCAAAAGTTCGAAGTATAAGTTTCAAGCCGGGAGACCTTGTGTACCGTAACAACGATGCAAGCCGCGCAGAAGACACAGGGAAGCTAGGCCCCAAATGGGAAGGACCATACGAAATCACGAAAGCACTTGGAAAGGGCGCATACAAGTTAAGAGATCGTGACGGAAAACAGCTCCCGCGGACCTGGAATGTTAGCAACCTCAAGAGGTGTTATATTCACAAAATGTAACAGTGGGGTAATGCACTTCTATCTATCTTATTTATCCATTGTAATGTCTTTTAAAATTTTAATGAAAGTGAAGACTAGCTACCTTCACAAGTTTATTCCTAAAAATGTTTGTTTTTTATTTTGCAAAATTTATTTTATATGTGATTAAGACGCGCACGCAACAGGGCATGACCCAATAAACGTTATTCCGCATAACAAAAGGATGAGTAACCTAATAATTCACTCATATATACATAAGAGGTATTGCAAACCCAGTATCGGGAGAATAACCCACAAATATTCAAGTAAGACTATCACGTTAAACATATCATCACGGTATTAAAACGATAGCAGAACCATGTTAAACATTAGAAAATCAAAATTGTACAAGTTCATTTTACCGCATCAAAAAGTCCACAAGCGACCGCGGTATCTAACAGATAAAAACAGTTAGAAATAATTGTTTACATGCAAACAACCACAACAAAGAGGTCACACTGAAAGCTAGTAAGCTAAAAATTTAATGAACGATATTCAACTCCGCATCATCAACATTGGGAAACGAAGCAGCGTTCCCATCAGCAACCACTTGGTCCTCCGCACCTATAACTTCATAATCATCCAAAGAAATAGGAGCAATTGTACTGGCAAAAGCAAAAGTTATAGACAGGGCAGTGGTAGTATCACCAGTAGCTGACACAACATCAAAAGTACCTTCTGTACCTGTTAAGGCTGCAACGGAGAGGGGCTCAGACAAAGGAACAAAAACATCATGAAGAGCTAATCTTTGATTGGCAATGTTCTCCTTAATCTTCCGGACACGAACATTAGACACATCCAGGGCAAGTGACAGAGCGGTAGCGCCAATAACATCCTTGTCCGGCGAGTGATGAATAGGGACCATCAACTGGTCAACATTGGGCTGCAGCTCATCCAACCCTAACTTGTATGCAAGGGGGCCTTCCAAGCGAAGGATGTTCATCACGGATTCAATACTAGCATCCTTATTGGATTTCAATTCTGCAAGCAAGGGGAAATTCACATTTTGGAGCTGTTGCAAAGCAGAAATATAATCAACTTCCGCAGAAGGATTATAAGCAGCAACATCCATTAAAACCCTGCCTTCCTTGCCATGGGTAATCCCAACAGATAACCCATCTTGCATACCTTTCTCAATAGCCTTACCGATAGCTGCTCCGAGAGCAAAAAGGTATTCAGGCGAGTTCATGCACTTAATAATAGCAAGTTTCATGCCTTGGGTAATAAGCCATCTGCGGCCAGAAATGTTAGTAAGAAGGTAAGGATAGAACTTCTTTTCTAAATGAAGGGCCATCTCAACAAAATCAATATATAGCTTGTTAAACTTGTCTTCAACAATCTTCATCCGATCATCTTGAAACTTCTCAAGCTCTTCCATGCAATTCTCATACACCGTGACCTTCTCCTGAAGTCCAGAAGAAGAAATCTCCAGCTCATGTACCAGTAATTATGCGGAAACATGCAGATAAGAAAATAGAACAGAAAAATATGAAAAAAACCTAAGTATAAAGGCACGTACCTGATCCGCAAGGTTATCATTTTGAGACTTGACAGAAGTAACCATGACATTCAAATCAGTAAGCTTACGTTCTTTACTCATATCTGAAGCTTTAAGCTCTGTCACCTTCACATCCAGAGCATTCCGCTCCTTTTCGAGGATGGCGTTACGCTCTTTCAAAGCGTTCGTTTCATCCCGAAGGGACTTTTCAACAGTTTCAAAATTAGAAGCCTCAGCACGAAGGCGAATGGCCTTCGCGGCTTCTGCTTCCTTTAACAACAGCTGCGCCATGAGATTCTCAATCTCTCCCTCCCTGACCTTCAGCAATTCAGTTTGCCTATCAACAACAGACTTCAACCTCCTTTTTTCTTTAACATTGTACTCAGCATGCATTCTTACTTCGGCACTTAAAGACATTTAACGAGCAGCTCCAACATTGAACTCAGTAAACAGCTGATCATGTTCCATTCCACGAACAGACGTAAAAAACTTAGGAGGAGCAAATTCATCAACTTTTTGAAGATCAGTATCAGGGTCGATGACGGTACCAATAGCACCAACAAGAAAGTCACTGTCAGTGCTATCCGAAAAGACACCCATGGTGGGATCAGTGCCACCAGCTGAGGAAGAATCAACACAAAATAGACTAGGATTAACAAGTTTCTCTTTAGCAACCGAAGCAGGATCAACCGTTGAGGTAACAGTAGTAATAGTTGTCATTATAGGAACGGAGGACTTGACAAGAGAATCAACTTCAGCCTCCGCAATAGTAGGACCAGAATGGTGAGAGGAGTCTGAAGAAATAACAAACCTTTGTGAAGCACCAATAGTACGGAGGTTGAGTTCAACCACGGAGTCAGTATGATCTCCATCCTCACGCTCCGGCGTGGTAGATACAAAAGCTGTCACAAAAGGTAAAGTAGGTATGGTCGTAACCCCGACTTCAACATTCAATACGGCTCCAGCAAGCAACATCTGGAGCGCAGACTGGGACTTACTACCTACAGAGGTCCCACTCGGGGTTCCATGATCCTCCCTTATCTTTTTAGGAGGATGGGAAGCCCCACCGCATCCATAACCACAAATTTTCTTTTCCCTTGACGTTTCAGTTGCACAGGAGCTGCATCCTCAACAACAGTATCCGCAGCCTCAACAACTGGCTGGATGTTAGCATCTTGCCTCCCCCTGCGGAATCTCCTTGTTCTGTTTGGTTGCCACTACCACCCTCATCAAACAGTCTCTCAACACTAGCTCCCAGCTCGTTGTCAGCACGATCAGGGGCAACCGGAAGCAGCGGAACAGTGCGACCAATGGTAGTATCCAGCAATCGTGGCTCATCTTCATTTCGTTCTCGTTTAACAACTCTTACTTTGGTAGGATCCGGGGTATGGATAAAAGCAAAGATATCCATTTCTGCACAAAACAAACACACAGTTAGAAACAAAACCACAAGTGGTAAAACACATAACACATATATAACAGATGGCACCCACCCTCTCTGTTCTTGTGTAAAAACCGGGGATAAGTTTCCTCATCCAAAGTATAATGGCGGCTCAGTCCAACCAAGCACAAGAATGCTTCTGGAAACTTCCGAAACGGAGAACGATAGGCAACAAGAGTGGCGCAGTCTTGTGCATTAAAATCGGCCGCTACTGGATCAGGATCCTTAGTCACATGCTTGGCAGTATGCCACGAAAAAGAAGCAGGGCAAGCAAAGTCATCTACCCAGAAGAAGTGATTGTTCTAATTTTTAAGGGAATCAAAGGGTTTCGTATAACATACAGGAGCATTATCGGAACGCTTACTAAATGACATGCATCAACTCTTTTTAGAATTTACATAAAATCATCGGAATAACCCAATAGTTGGTATGATCCCATAAACACGGCACATGATTTCAAAATGGGAAACCTTGGCCGCCCCAATCACGGAGAGTTGGGATATATTGATACAAAAATGCCTAAGCACGTCAACAAGGAAGGTGGACAAAGGCAATCTAAAGTTGGCATAGTCAAAAAACCTAGTATACAATCCAATTTTCCCAGCAGGTCTCTCATACATCGTATCATTCTGGTTAGGCAAAACGGGATGCATCTCTTCTAGGATATGAAACTTATCACAAAAAGTGTCAAGTGCTTTCTGGGTAAGAACACACCTAATATCTATAATGGCACTCATGATGGAAGAAAAAAGTCTAAAAACTTAACCTGGAAACTTGAAATTCGTCAAAGAATGGTAAAGCGCAGATAAACAAGTTAAAAAGCTCGAAAAATATCAACAATGGCGAAATAGGGGAAGAAGTAGAAAAGACACAGTGAAAAAAAATTGAGTATTTATACCCTCGGTATAGTAAATTCAAAGTACTCCCGGATGTTTACACGTGGCCATGACCTCAGAAGTCAACGACTAGGATTAGAAGTAAGAATAGTGATGACAGTTGAGCAAGTGGACCGAACATTCAAATCGGTCAGAATGTGAAAGGCCACAAAGAGGCCACGTTGCCCACACCCCACCTAACGAAGGCAATGAGACGTCACAGAGAAACAAGCAGTCGCGAAGAACGCAAAGAAAAGGAGAGCACCAGAACCTGGGTCTAGTAATACTTACCGCACGTAACAAAGTCGCATGCACTAGACACACTAGACTGGGGGGACTTGATGACGTATAATATGTATAATAGGCCTTTGGGCCTGGACTACATAAGTCACGCATGGGCCCAAGCCCAATAAAACAATCAGAAGGCACAATGGACCAAAACTAAGCCCATGCCAAACTGGCTACGGTCCGAAAGACAGCAAGACGGACGAAAGGCTTCTAGAGGACACTTCCGCATGTTAGCGGAAGTCCGCTAGGCAAGCCCACGTCCGCAAGTCACGATTATAAGTGGATCCTTGCCTGACAAGGGTCTCACTTCGGCCCACTAACAAAAATGAATGAAATATTAGGAAAATCTAATATTGGGCTCACCTATAAAAAGGGTACTCTAACACCCCACAAGGTATGATCCTCTGACCACATTTTATACACACATACTCTGACATTCTCTGACAAACATGAATACTTACTCTCACACCGGAGTCGAATCGTGGGGTCCGTACTTACGGTAAGACTAACGATTTACCTTTGATTGTGCAGAAAATTATCTCATCACTTGATTTAGTACAAGATTGATTGTAAGTTTTATATACTATATAATATTATTAAAATATAATACTTTTAAAAGAGCAATTAAGAAAATTACCAAGTTACCCTTGATAAAATTCTCTCTCAAAAATATATATAATATAATATAAAATACGTATATTAAACCGGGTAAGTATGATCACCCGGGTCGTTATCCCCAATGACTAGTGCAATTGAAACCACGTTTAGGTTCGGATCCTGATTTGAATGAAGCAAAGATATTTGATTTGGAAAGATATGAAAATAAATTTAAAATGAACAATTAAGCAAATACGGAAACGCAACTATTTAAGCAAATGGACTAAAATTTAACCCTAAAATTGCAAACTCAAATTTTACTAAATAAAGAAAAAGTGCAGAAAATTATTAAAAATAAAAGCCCTAATTTTTATCTTTTTATAAAAGTTTAATTGAACTAATTAAAACTAAAACCTAATTATTAATTAAAAATATAAAACTAATTAAAAAACTAACTTAGGGACTAACTGTGTTAAAGACTTAAGGACTAACGAGGCTAAAACACTTAACGGGCAAGGATTAACTGAAAAACAATTAAAAAAGAAAATTTACAAGAATGGTCCCTGAGGTCCAACCCCGACAACAAACTAAGTCTATTTTTTGGCTTAAAATTAAGTTGAAATTAAAAGTGCTTTTCAGTAAAAACTTAAAAGAGCAAAGTTGTAAAGGAAGCTAGGGGGAACAACTTTAACAAAGGCACTTTGGTCTGAAACTCAAAGTTAAGCTCTAAAAGAGCTTCTCAATAAGCTGTTACAGAAACTAGGGGTTTGGGCTATGTTTTACTAAAACAGCGATAATAAGCTCAAATTAAGCTTAAAACTAAAAAGGAAAAGTGATCTATATAGCTTATGATGTGCTTAATCTAAAAATGCAAAGAAATCTAACCTAGAAGTGCTTTTAAGCTACTGAAATTAAGCATGACTTAAGCAAACTAAGGAAATAAGCAAATTAACACAAAATCCAAATAAGCTAAAAACCTTAAAAAGCTAAACTGGACTCTAAAACTTTAAGGACTTATAAAACTACTTATAATCTATCTATATAAGCTATAAAATCTAGATTTATAAGCTAAATTATCAGATTAAGATCCTAAAATTCCTAAGTACTGTTTTTGGCTTTTGAGGTTTCTTAATGACTTTTGACAGCAATAATAAGCTAAGAAAATAAGCTAGGAAATAAAATTTAAGACTTAATCTATTTTAAACTATAACTAAACTATAAAATGCTTAAAGATAAACTATTAAATCCTAAAATTGATGGCTTAAATTGGGGCTTAAACTTCAGCAGTACTAACTTTTGTTAGTACTGCTGGTACAAAATGGCAGCTAAATTGAACTAGGAAAGTAAGCTAGAAAATGCTAACCAAGATTAAATCTATAATAAGCTATAACTAGACTTAATCCTACTTGAATCTAAGAACCTAAATCTTATTTAAACTTAACTAAAAGCTATGCTAAAAGTAGCAGTACTAACTTGCAAGAGCAGTACTAACTTTTTGGTTAGTACTGCTGGTGCACTTTGCAGTTCCTAAAGAGGAACTTTGCACTTAAACACACTCAAATTATGTATCTAAACACAATGCTAGCAAAATCCAATCCTTAAGGGCTTTGGATCAAAATTTAACAAGCAAAAAGAAAGGAAAAACTGTCCTGGTGTAAAAACAAAGATAATAAGCCATGACTTTTGAAATTTTTGAACTCTTATTTATAAAAACTAAATAGAAACTACTTTTAAATAAAAACTTAGCTGACTCAAGCAAATAGCACAAATGAAATTGACTTTTAGAGGTCAAAATGCACTAAACCAAACACCCCTTTAAGACTATGACAGGTTTGAGAAAAGCTTTTTAAGAGAAATCTAATGAACAAATACTGAATACCAGATAAAAACTAACTTAAAACAAACTTAATTAACAAAACTTAACAACTAAATAAGCATTAATCTAAGATCTAAACTATTTTACTATATTTTTGGTTTTTTTAGAGGTTTTTAAGACAATTTTATGAAAAACTGTGATTCAAACTAAGAAAGTTAAAAACAGACAATCAACTATGATTATTAAGCTAAACAAGACACAAATAAGTACTAATAAGCAAGAGAATAAGCACATAAGCAATAATAAACATTTAAGCTATAACTAAGCACTTTTAAACTGAAATTAGAGAGAAATTAAAAGAGAAACTTACTTGAACCTTTAGCTAAACAAAAGGTACCAATAAAGGCAGCTACAAGCTCCCCAGCTTATTAAATAAGCTAGGGTAAAGTCCTTGGGGATCCTTCCATTGTAAATCCCCCTTCCATAAGCTTTCCAATCAAATGTAAAGGTATTGTATACTTAAGCTTTTTTAAGGGATTAAGGTAGGTTAAAATCTGAATTAAACTTTCTTATAAGCTTATAGACTTATAAGAGCTTTTGAGTGGCTTATGGTAGCTTTTTAGCAAGAGTAAAGAAAATAAGGTTTAAATCAAAACTTGTAAATAATTGAGATAGATTATTTAAAAACAAAACATTAATTTCATTAACTAGAAAACTTGATTACATGATTTATAAAAAGAAATTACATAAAAATTAAGCTAAAACGATTAAGCTACTCCTACTCCTAGATAGTGAATGTGTGTGAAGGTGAGGGCTATTTATAGCCTGCCAAGGATCCTTCTAGCCTCTTGAGCTCATTCCCCTTTCATTCAATCTCTGCCTTCCATTTCCTTCAATCATTTGATCTATGTTGTGGGACGTTGGATCAAATTGTGCACAATTAAGGATTGCCAGCGTGGCATTCCTTTGATGTGACATTGTGCTAGTTCTCTGAGTGATTTAGCACAAAATCCCACCTTCCTTGTGTTTCTTTGCTATGTCCACGTGTCTTGAGCTTGAGAGAGAGCTTAAATATCCTCTTGATTAGACTAATTTGACCCTGCCATTGTGTTAGGGAGCTCTTGAATTGACTAATGCACCCTTTGATTTTGATTTGCCCCTTGGTTTTAACTGCTTGGTGAAACGGGGGAGATGGGTGAATAGTAAAAGGATTTGGCGCCCAATTTTGACAGTTAAAACTGTTGGATTTTTGGTATAATTGCACTTTCAGTCCTTCTCTTTCTTTTCCCTTTTTCAAGTTATAAATAACTTTCGGGAATTACAAGTTTGGCCCTTGTGGATGTATAGAAAAGAAATGAGTTAGGGTTTTGGGCTTTGTTGACTTTTATTGACCATGATTTGATTGAGGCTTGGCTCTTCTGGCTTTGGCTTTGTACTCTTCTGATTCTCGTGTCCGTGCTTGCCCGTTTTTGACTGTTTTCTTGTGATTTTTGACTGATCCATACCTGCACACACAAAACACAAATACAAGCATATTTTTGCCATTTTTTGGTCTGTTTTGGGTTTAATTGGGTCATTTTAGGTATAAAACGGATATGTGTATTCTACACTTATCACGCGTATTCAGGACGAACAAAGAACGAATCCAAGCCGTGGATTAAAGGGATGGATTTTCCCTTTTACAAACTTATTTACGATCCAAAAGACGAATGAGGATGGTGGTGGGAGAAAGCTCACAACCGCCTGTAAAGGATACTACTTTGACGTTTCAATGTCCGATATTGACTTCAACAAACTATACCATATGGAGGATGCGTA
>BQNB010016361.1:0-32666 GCA_026074375.1 Tanacetum coccineum
ACAATAGCTAAAGCTACATTATCTGCACAAGCAAAAGTTTATATAAATCTCCTTTATACGAAACCATGCAAGGCATAAAGAAATGATGAAATGAATGGCAAGGTAAATATGGAAATATATATATAATAGCCTCAAGTATATATAGGAATCTTATATATATTAGCAAGGATAGCCAATACGTAAGCAAAAATAGAGGCACATAGAATCACATACTGGTTATAGATCAGACCTAGTATAACTACCTGGTTCTCAATAACCTTGGCTCTGATTACCAATCTGTCACACCCCTAGACGGGGCCTGGACGAACGACGTGTCCGAGGGCGTGAGGTCATACCAATTCGAACACAAAGCAATAAAGAACGACCACTAATCATAAACGTTTGAAAAATAGTTGTACTCGTTGCATAAAGAAAATAAATTTAAGTTTGTCATATGAAAGATAAATGTAGCGAAAGCATAACAAAGTTTGATAATGACAACGAGTATGAAAATAGATAAGTCTTGAAATTGGCGAAGTCACATAGCACATAGACTCCATTTAGCATCAAGAATCAATCCAAGCTAAGAACCTGAGAAAACATGTTTAAGACGTCAACGTAATGTTGGTGAATTCATAGGTTTAAGTTATTACAAGAGTGGACCACAAGCTAATAATCAACATCACATAAAAAGTATTTACTGTTGCGCTAAGCTCATGACACCGAAGCTAATAATCAACAGGGCATGCTACATCCTGTCACGTAGTATTCCTGCCCTTAAATGGTGTCCCAAACCAAAGACCACCATAATGCACAATCGACATGACATATACCTGTTTGTTCTTTGTTAAGTGAAACCAAAGCAGATAGGGATAATTAGTCCCAATAGATCTATTTACTCACTCGCGCTCCCTCAACCAGTCCTCTGGCCGAGAAATTAACAGTTCATAATAATTCAGGCAGTAGTAGGTTTGTAAGCAACATAGGCAACACATAAACATGTAAAATTTGCGTAAAGAACTTGTGTCCAATTTAAAAGCAAACAATGTTTCTCACCCCAAAGTATAAATCATTTGAAAATCGGTAAAAAGTGGGGCTATGAACTCACCTTAGCAAGGATAAGCGATAACCACAACAAATGATGAAGATATAAGGAGGTCTAGCCGCGACCTAGAGTAAGTATGGGTATGACTTAGCATTCGTCAAATATACAAGTAAAGCATCCATGTTCATCATTTAAAGCATCCAAGTGTGTTTGCGTTTTAGTAATAAAAGACTTTGAAACTTTACCACGTCTTAGTTAAATCCCGACACTTACAAAGAGTTACTATTTTTAGAAACTTTCCTTTTTAGGAAACTTTTTAGTTTCAAAACGTTAATAGCGTCCCCTATTTTCTTAAGTTTCCATATTTTACAAATCGCTTAAACAATTCTAAACCGCCTAATCCTTATGTTTAAATCGCCTAAATGTCCAATTCGTACCATTTTTAATAATCCTACTATTTATTAAGGTCGTCATCTCAATTAACCTTTCATGACATTTCTAGTTGTTCTAACTAATTACCCAACATTTCTATATGTTTCGCTTGCATTTAAAACATCCAAAATCGTCCGAAAGTGCCCGAAATCCCCTTTTTCTTTCCCAATCAGCAAGCATTATTTAGAGTTTTTCTAAAAATCTATTTTTCCGATTTGTGGTAAAAATGTCTCTCGTTTTTGACTTTTAGGCTAAGCGGTTGCCAACAATATAGTAAAATCTCATTCCGGACAACTTTCGTGTTTTATACTTAAGCCGATTCGGACCCGAAGGGCTCCGAATCGCCCGTTTTAGCTGCTGATCTGGTCATTACATTTTCCATTTTCGCCAAAAAATGTTTCGAGTTTCATTTGGCCATAACTTGGCCGTTTTAAGTCCGATTTTAAAGTGTGATATATGAAAAATTATCTATTCGAAATGAGCTCTTCGAAAACTACTTTTACGCCTAATGGTAAGCATTTTTAAAGCGTCATATCCTAAACCCCAAAAACTAAAGTCGGGGTAGACAGCAAAGCTATTTTTTATGAATAGTGCCAAAAATCAAAACCAACTTTGCATATTAGTGCCTAATCTAGTTCAACATTTATTATAACAACTAATCCACCACAATTACTATGTAACACCCCCCAAATTGGGGGTCGCAGCGGAATATGGTGTCCGAGGGCGTGTTACTTCTGAATCAACAACACAAGAGTATATAGACGACAAAAAGTCGTTTGAAAACTGAATAACATTGGATGTTAACAAAGTCATTGTTACATAATGCCCGTAGCTTAACTTGTTCACTAAATCAAATACAAAGATTTTTAGCCCATAACAGATAACAAAATGGAATAAACGCCGACCAAATCTTTAAGGCCATGACATCCAAGTCAAACCAACCAATGTTTCCATCGCACTTTGCCTTATTGATATCCCCTGAAAAATCATTGTTTTAAAACGTCAACAATATGTTGGTGAATTCATAGGTTTGTAAATCAATATATTGTAGGAGCCACAAGATCTTCCCCAGTGTATGATAATGCACAGATGGGCTTGATATTATTTAAATGTAATTACGTTTGATCTAAGCTCATGACTTGCACTGACGTGTTTATGAATATCCAAATTATTTGCCTAACTTTGCACCGTGGTGATGTTATAACCCGCAAACTTACTATATTCGACTTGGTATACGTTCGTTATTTGTCAGTGTATAGCTAATCACTCCGATCATGGGTTGTCAAACCAATAGATTCTATTAATAACATTCGCGATCCAATTAACAGTTCTTGATAATGGGCTCAGATATGGGTTATCTCTACTTAGGCAACACGTTAATAATATATGTGAAACTTAACCACTTGTGTCCAATTGTAAAGCTTTGCATGTTTTTCACCCCAAAAAACTTTGTAAACAACATAATGCATGTAAAAACAGTTGGGCTCATGAATCTCACCTTGGAGTGAGTAATGCCTAAGTGTATCACAAATAACGTGCCACGTTGAATTGATCCAACTGCAACCTAATTAAATTAAGGTCGATGTAAGTAACAGAGTTACTTCGTCTAACAACATTGAGTATAATCTAGAGTTGTTACATAGTACTATCGTTCGGGCTTTTCATAATTAAAGAGTCATGACATGACGTTTCGAGGAGTTTTGTCTCTTTAAATCGTAATCAACAACTCGTGAACGCCATCCCGAAGAGGCCTCATTATGAAACTCCCTAGTAATATAGTAATTTGATAACCACATATAATTCTATATAGCTCAATCACCAATACATGGTTTTGGAAAATTGTGTTTATAAGTCAAAACGTTTTATATTACGTGTTTAGTAAAACTGGCGTACTTTCGCGTTAAACCGGATTCTCTGCGTTTCTATGTCATCTTTTCGTATTAAGACGGGTTATCGATATTTGACATTTTGATAAATTTTGTCCCCTGATGAACAGTAACTTTTACTGTTCATGACAGACATGAGTTTCGTATAATTCGTATTTGTCGTCGTAAAACCCGTAAATGTCGTATTTTATTCGTTATAGCTCCGTTTTTAATGCTTCTTTGAGACGTCTGTATTTGAAAGTTTTCTTTATTTTTTATGAGGTTTACAAAAATATAATACTTTCTGTCTATGAATAGTAATTTATAAAATAGTTTTATAAAAGTATTATTTGTGTAAACTTGCAGAAATTCATAACTCTTCTTTATTAATTGAAAAAATTACGATTCTTATCATTTTGAATCTAAAAAATATTGTATTATTTGTTAAAATATAATCCTTGCTGTGTGTTTATTTTTATAAAAATTTTTTTATAAAAATTTACTTACCGACCATCGTTTATTACGTAATAACTCGTTTTTAAAGTAACTTTTTCGTTATTAATCGTTTGGTTTAACAAGTTTCTTACTTTTTCGGAATCGTCGTGAAATGTATTATCTTATAAAAATATAAAATAAATATGTAAAAATTCGGATTTGGGACAGAATGTTTATGCTTGTTTGTTAAGTCCATTTATGATCTTTTCTTTATACTTTACTACTTTTGTATTTTACCACAAGTCTCATATATCATATACTTTATAAATCATACATATATGATGTGTCCTTTGTCCATAATAGTCCTTATTGTATGTCAAGTTTCCAAGGTTAACTAATTTATGATAATACTTAAGATCATAACTTTACTTAAGAAATCTCTAATTTACTAGTTTTGTAAATAATCATTTTTACACATAACCAAGTGTGTACAAGTATATTTCTTTCCATAGGACTTTATTTTAGGGTTATATTAACATGATTAAAAGTCCATAATCAATATTAACATGTCTTATGTATTTCTTTAAGTTGAAACATATTATGAAGTTATGAAAACCCTAATTAATCCATAATCATGTTTACATCAAAACCATATGATACAACATTTTCTCATCCATTTTAACATGATGTAAGTTATAACACAACATATATATAAGTGTGTAAAATGGTCATTTCAAGTATATAACTCATTTTCATGATTAAAACCTAAATGGTGATTTAAGCTAACTAGAAATATCATATGCATAATAATGAAAATTATAGCAACATAAAGAGTTTAAATGGACCTTAAGAAGAATGATGATGATGATGTACAAGTGCTAAACCCTTGTTTAGCCACAAAAACCAAACTTGCACTTTATAAACTCTTACTTTCCTTCACTAAACCCTAGCTTCCTTTTTCTTGATTATAACTTGGAAATGGTTAACCAATGCTTGCAAATGCCTTAGTACATCTTAGGATATGTGTATATAGAAGTGTAAGGGTTATAGAAAATTTTGTATGGATTTGTGTGGGTGATAGGTGTATATATGCCGTAGTATATATGGAGCTCAAAGAGGTGATTTTTGTTTTGATTTTTTGTTTAGTGTTGGTGATGTATGTGTTAGTTGTTATGTATATAAGATGTATACTTGGCAAGGTGACATAAGGGTGTCCTAGGGATGGCTTCTAGTCTGGTTAGAATAAGTCAAAGAAGAGGTAGAGATGGGGGGTATGGTGTGTCAGAAAGTGGTAAGGTGTTCTTTGACCATGTTGTAAGACTTATCTCAAAATTTTCATGTACTATTTCATAACATGTTGTATGAATTTCGGCAAACAAAAAGAGATTTATATGATTTATTTTATGTAATTTATGTATGGGGTATAAAAGTGGGTATTTGTTGAGGTATTAGAATCGTTTTCGGTGGTTTCGAGGTTCTTTTATGTGCCTAAACGCATTTATCGCGAAACGTATTACAACTTTAGTATCGTTAATAATAAAATGAACAAAGTTTACTAATTATCTGTTCAAATATTATATAACCCTTGCTTGGTGTAAACATTTTATTGTTTGATGCCCGGTTTAACATTGGAAAACGCTATTTTTGGCGTACGCGATTTAAACCTAACGTTACAAATTTCAAGTTAATGCGTACTATACTAAAGGTTACACTTGCGGTTTTATTGACGTCCGTCAATGACTTGAAATACACAGGAGCTGTTGTATAGACTTCCCCGTTAAAGAAGCCTTGTCCTCAAGGTTACAATGCATACCTTCGAGACGGTGTAGGTCTTGGTGAAGCAGTTGTGGTTATTTCTTCTTGAATTGGTCTTCAAGCTCCCACGTGTACTAGGACCTATCTATGGTGTTCCATTGAACTTTGACCATTGGGAGATCCGACTTCTCTTAACCGTTTAACTTCTCGGTTCGACTATTTCTACGGTTAAATAAAATCTCTAAACTCACTTCTAACACCTTCCTCAACAGAAATTATGTTTGTAGTCTCATAATTAGTCCATCCAATCGGAACGGCTAATGGTTCGGTCGGCATGACACTGTTTTTCGCATTAGATACATGAAATGTATTGGTACTCTGCCTCATTCTTCTGGAAGTTCTAGCTGTGTAAGCAACTTCTCATAACCTTTCTATTCACCTTAAAAATGTTCCAAACAAACTTAGGGTTCAACTTACCCCGTTTGCAATAACGTACTAACCCTTTCCAAGGCGTTTGAGACCTAAGCATGACCTGTCCCCGAATTGGAATATCATTTGGTTTACCTTCAAGTTAGCATAAACTCTTCTGTTTCGGTCACGAGCGGCTTGCATCCTTTTGCTTTATCTGAATGATTTTATAGACATAGTGGTTTATTGGATAGTTTCTGGACCAGTATTTGAGCCTTCTCTCAACTTCAGTCCAACAAACAGTGTGAGTGACACTTCCGACCATAAGGTGCTTTCTCAAATGGTGCAGGCCTTGATGCTAGCGTGATAGCTTTTGTTATATGTGGACTGCCTAATGGCAAATGGTTAAACCCAAACCTTTCCAAAGTCGATCGCACAGGCAGAAGCATATCTTAGAGGTTTTCGAATTGTCCTCTTCACTTTGCCCGGTCTGTTTGGGGTGGTACGCAGTAATCATTATCAAGTTGTGCCAAGCACTCTGAAAGTTTGAAGTGACCTCCAAGAATTTGATGCGTAATCCTTCGGGTCACGGTTCGCAAATGATTGAGACGGGTATCCCACTGCCTCGTGAACAAGCTTCCTTTAGGTTACAATGCTTGCAAGTTTATCAAAGGATCGCGTCTCTTCATTGGGTGAAGTTCGCAGGATTAGTAATATAAAAAGGTCGGTCAACCGACTCACTCCAAGTTGTATCATAGCCTTGACGAGACTTAGAAAAATTAGTTAACAAAATCCATGGTGATGTTGTCCCCACTTCCATTCGGGTTCTTTGGTTGTACTTCTAATTCCTGATGGCCTTTTGATGTTCAGGCCTTGACTTAGCTCTAGGTCAAGCACTTATTACATATGTGGATATGTCGGCTTTCATGTTGGCGACCAACCCCAGTATAAACTTCTTCATTTGTCTTGGTTTCATTTTGTCGGAACCCGGATGAATAGAGTATTTCGATTTATGGGATTCGTGCATGATCACAGTTCGTAAATCGCCATAACAAGGTAACCAACTCCTGCCATTTAGACACAGTGGTTCCATCCGCACGTGGTTCCAACTTTTGTTTAATAGCTTCTGGGAAGATTTTAGAGTAATTTGTTCTTCAAACCTTTCTCCAACCGTCCTTCACTCTTAATGTTCTGGGTTTCTCGATTCGGTCTGGCATTTAATATCTGTTTGGAAGATCCAACTAATAGTTCATAAACACAAGGCTGAACTCTTAGTGGTTGGTTATCGTTCTGTCCTGCTTAATGCACACTTGCAACGAATTTGCTTTCCCCGGGTGATAGAACGAATATCGCAATCGTTTAATCCTTAGTAACTCTACCCATCGTCGTTGCCTCATGTTCAACTCTTTTTGATCTAAAATGTGTTGCAAACTCTTGTGATCGGTGAACACCGTACACTTGGTTCCATATAAATAATGTCTCCAGATCTTTAGAGCGGTAACTACCGCTGCACGAGTTCTAATTCATGAGTCGTGTTGTTTTTCTCTTGAATCTTCACCTGGTCGTGATCGCATAAGAAAATCACTTTTTCTATTATGCATCAAAACAGCGCCCAACCTTCTTCGAAGGTCGCAATATGCTGATGAAATCTTCGCTTTCCTTCAGGTTAATGCATGGATTGGTGCACTGAAACTTTTGATTCAACGACTGGTAAAGCAAAAATTATAATATAGAATATATCAAAAAATAAAAAACTGCTTCTTGTTATCGCACCCCATTCAAACTTAATAGACTTCTTATGGGTTGTGCTTGGTAATAGTTTGCGCGATCTGGAAAAAACCCTTCGATAAACTCTTCGTATTTTCAGCTAAGACCTAAGATTGACGAATCTCCAGTTGGCGACTTAGGAGTGCCCTAATCTTATAGGATTCAATCCTTGGTGGATCCACATGAATTCCTTCACTTTCGATCACGTGACCAAGGAATTGTTCCTTAGGGAATCCAAAATATTACATTTGGATGGAACTTAGCATTACAACTCCTCTTTCTAGCAATCCAATATTATTTCAGATGCTTTTCGTGCTTATTGTGTGCTCTTGGAAATAGATCAAAATATCACCAATAAAGGAACCAATTACGAATTTATCAGTAGAGGTTATTGCACACTGTTCATGAGGTCATAAACACTGCAGGTGCGTTTGTCAAACCAAAACGGCTTACTTGAAATTCGTAATGACCATAACGAGTCCTGCGGCAGTTTCGGATTGTTCTTCTCTCCCGAACCCTCAGTTGGTGTATCCTGATCTTATGTCAATCTTCGAGTAGACACTCGACACCTTGGAGCTGATCAAATAGGTCATCATTTTCGGAGCGGATAAGGTTATTCACCGTTATATTTTATTCAGTTCATCGGTAATCAATGCACATCCGGTTAATGACCCGTCCTTATTCTTGACAAACAAGACGGAGCTCCCAGGGCAGGAACTGGTGGCTCTTATAAAGCCTTTGTGAGTTAGCTCCTCAGTTGCTAGATAATTCCTTTAACTCCGAAAGGCGCCAGGCGACTAGGGTGCCCGTGCCACCGGTGCAAGCAAAGCAGGTACCATAATCAATTTGGAATTCCACTTGTCAGAGTAGGAGGAGCCGGCAAGTCTTCAGGAAATATTTCCTGGAAAGTCTTGAACGGTGGGTACAGTCTCAAGTCGCTTCTTCTTTCGACTTGTCTTCAGTATCTTTTTTGTAGTGACTTGTGTCTAAGGTAAGAAGGGAAAACCTCTTTTTTCCATGTACTTCTGCGTTTTAGTGCATGAAAATGATGGTTTAATAGTGCACTTTCCTGAGGTACTTCTCACCGTGTATGCGTCAAGGTTTTATTTTTCCAGGGGATGTGAACAATTCTTCTCGGCACACGCAATGAATCCGCTGGTGCTGTCGCCAACACAATCCATACGATAATAGCATCTAAACTACCAAGTTCTACCGGCATTTAGTTTATGTTGAATTGGTGGTTTAAGGAAGTTTATGTGCACCCCTTCAGTATTTAGTTGTTTATTCCGCCGTTATAAAAACCCTCCCGTCGGAATTCGGACCTTTCTTAGTTGTGGTCTATGGGTGGAAGGTGTGATGTCAATTTGGGAACTAAATGTGGTATATCACAAAAACACTTCAGATCTGGCACCCGTATCAAACAGATATAGCAAACGGTTGTTTTGAAGTGAACGTACCGCAACGACATTGTCGGGGTTTGCCCCCGTTATTTCCAACACTTAGACCTATGCTGGAGCTTGTTATTCCCAGCTTGATTACCACGGTTTTCCCCTTTGTTGTTTTTCAGCTTTGGCAATCCTTCTGGAAGTGTCCTGAACTTCCACACTCAAAACAAGTATGGTTTATGACACGATCGGTGCATTACTGGTTGTTATTGTTGGCATTTCACGTTTACCCCTACAGTCATGCACGGGCGATGTGGACAGTACTTGTTGCATTTATAGAACTTTGGAGCACCGGACCATCATGGTGGTAATCTGCATTTTGGGGGGGCATAGGGGCCTAGATCCCCCATATGGTTTCTTAATCACCTGATTCAGCAGTGTTTGCCCTCCCGGTGCTTCTTGCTAGATAAGTTGTATTGGCTGTTGGTTGTTGGTTCTGATTGCCTTCGGGGGGGGGGGAAGTGTTTTCAGTACTTCTCTTGTTTTCAGCTGTCTTTCCGGCCATGGTACTGACTCTCTTATCATCAACACTGTTGGCCATTTCGATAGCCTCTTGATTGTCTAGTGGCTTTGAAGCTACGATGTTTCAGGATCATGTCGTGCAATCCCCCGACATACCTTGAATTTTTATCCGCCTCCTCAGGGTACATTCTAAATCACAGTAGTGCTTAGATCTTGGGAAAAAGTTGGTTGGTTACTGTGAACATCAATGTCTAAGTAACCTATTACCTTCAAGTTCCACAACTCAGCTTCTAGACTTCTTCCATTTCATTTCGTGGGCTATACTTATCAGGTCATCTTTTTTCTTCAGATTCACCCAAGTCATTGAATAAGCAAATATTGCGTAACAGTATACATGGGTATTCCACCATGTCAAGGAAATGTAACAGAGTACAGTAGCAATTTTGATCTGATTTTATGCCGAGAAGTGCTTATTCGAAAGGACAGCTACTTTCTTTCAAACATTTGGGTTAACTCAACACTCCGCTCGGTGCCTTGAAGTACAGAGGGTTTGCACTTCTTGAAATCCTGGTAAGTGCACTCGCCGAGCATCATGTCAGTTCAGATCCCCTGACACCCGTTCCCGTATAGAATGGCTATCAGCGACTATTCCTGGTTGCGTCACCGTGCGGCCAAGGCCGGCACTGTATCCTTGATTGATTATAGTTTGGAGTTGGGCATTAGTGACATTAGTGTTGGTTGTGGTTGTGGTTGCTGTTGGGTGGTGTTGTCGTGGCCTTGTTGTCTCGTGGCTCTTTTGGTGCCATTTTCGATCATTCATAAAGAAAATACATATTTGTTAGATTTCATAAAATATAACCACGACATGACTTATCCATGAAAAATTAAAGTGATGATCAACATCACACAGTGAAAATGACAATTGAATTGTAATTAAACAATGATATAACAAAATCGACATTCTTATCACAAATTGATTTAAACAGGACATAATACCATCATTTCCATATATACTTGCGAAAACAATACATGATTGGGTTCTTGATACAAAATGAAATTCAACAATAGAGCCCCTACTAACCAGGGAGTTACCCGTTAAAATACTTAGTGGCTATACCAGGATAGCTAATCAGAAAACAAAAGATTCTTTACAAGGATAGGCTAACCAAACAAAAGATCTATACCGCCCACTGCTAGCGTGAGTAGTTAACTCCATAAACTAACAGTCTGTATAGTAACATACATTCATAACTGAGTCTAGAACTGCTTACAGTGTCCCTCAATGGTTCCACGCCGCGCTCCAGCCTCCAGGGCTTGAGTACGCATGATATTCTAAACAGCAAGATCATCTGCAGCAATGACGGCTGCCACTCGTGGCGGTCGCGCAATCGAGTCTTAATACGAGAGTAATCCGTGACCTATAAGGTCATGTTTGTAAGCCTCAGATCTTAGCCAATATCCGTATCGGAAACTCTAGAGAATACTCTCCTGCTCGTAGGCAAGTCTCTCTCTCCTCAAAATCTCAATCTCAGCTCTCACAGCTGCACGATCCGTCTGGGCATCGTGATGTCGTGTGTAAAACTCAGAACTCTCATATACTTGCGATCTCTATCCTTGGATTACTGACCCTCCTGGATGACAAACTCGTAAGGTCGGTCATTTACTTCCTCTATCAGTAGCTAGGATGTCTTGGTCTTATAGTGGGTACTGGCTGTCTCGCAGTAATCCAGCAGCATGCAGCAGAACTCTCTCCAATCTCACGCCAGGTCTGATTGGGCGGTAGACCCTATCCTCTTGGGGGGTTATTAGTAAGTAGTAGTCTCTTACGAGGTGGCGTGTCAGATCCTCGGGAAAGATATCAGCTCTGCTGGCTAATAGATGGTGCAGGTTTAGGTAACAATGGTGGGGTTTGATGGTTGTAGTGATGTAGAAGGGCTGATTGCTATATCTCTCATATCAACCTCGAGTGCCCTAGGGAATAAGAGGTCGAATCCGTTGGAGCTAGAAAGGATGGTGGTAGTAGAGATGTAGGTGCCTCGTCTTTCAGCTGGCAATTAAGTCTCAGGAATATGATCGTGGCTCGGAATGTATACTGGTACTCATGTTCCTCCAGACTTCCTTGGATCAGGTACATACCTTGGATAATGTGGTGCCTGCTCCAACAACTGTGGGCCAGCCTCCTCGTAAGGGATCCTCAGATTGGAATACTCCAAGATCGTGCTCAGATCGATGAACAGAAGTATAGGGTCATTGGCAGAATCAACGACATTGGACTACTTATGACAGCCAGAAATGGCTTATATGAGTATATTATATAAGACTCTTATAATATACATTTATAATCATAACATGTATATCAAATATGAATGCATCTAGTCCAACTAACTAATGCAACAGGCAGTGTATGCATGAAATTGTATGGCAATATGTATGTCCCGTGTAATCCTTTTGTTATAAAAATCTTTTGGATAAACGGGTTATAGTCAGCATAAAACATTTGACCTGGTTCTCCTATAACCTTGGCTCTTGATACCAATCTGTAACACCCCCAATATTGGGTCGCAGCTGAATTATGGGTCGGGGCGTGTGTTACTTCATGAATCAACAAACAAAGATATATAAAGAACGACCAAATAAGTCGTTTGAAAATGATACATTGGATAGTATAATACTCAAAGATAATTGTTACCATAAGCCCGAAGCTTAAACTTGTTCAACTGGTCAAAAATACAAAGGAGATTTTCAACCCCATAAAGATTAATCAAAATGAAAATGCGACACAAATCTTTATTGGCATTTGGGGGGGAACATCCCTATTCAAAACATAGCAATGTATATAACATGTCGCACCTTGTGTCTATTGATCCCTGAAAAAACATTGCTTTAAAACGTCATAATTAATGTTTGGTCGAATTCATAGGTTTTGATAAAAAATATATATTGTAGGACCACAGATCTATCCAAGTGTATGATAATGCAACAGATGCAGTTATATATAAATGTAATTACGTTGCTCTAGCTCTCATGACACTGATGCTTGGACTTGTTATGGATGCCAAATTCATGGTTATATTCTCCAACACAACCCACAAACAAAACTTAAATCTATAAAAATACATAAATAATTCAAATTTCTTAACCGTTTGCCCGTGGTGATGTTCTAACCAGCAACTTCCTATGTTCGATATTTTTTTGTTTTTGGGTTAATACAGTGTTTCATGGGTGATAGCTAATACCCGAAACGGGTGTTGTCAAAACACAATAGATCTATTACATAACATTCGCGCCTTCATAATTAACAGTTAATGATAATGGAGCTCAGATTAGGGGTTATCGTACTTAGGCAAATGTTAATCATAAATGAAACTTAACAACTGGTGTTTCAGTTGTAAAAACATTGCTTGTTTTTCACCCAAAAACTTTGTAAAACAAGAAAGCATGTAAAACGTGGGGCTATGAACTCACCTTGAGTGAGTATGCCCAAGTGTATCACAATTTACGCGCCACGCGCGAAATTGATAATATGCATCACTAATTTAAATTAAGGTGTTGTACAGTACCGAATATAATCTTACAAATATGGTATATAATCTTAAGTTGTTACATCGTACTATCGTCTCGGCTATCTTAATTAAAGAGGTCATAACATGACGTTCGAGGAGTTTTAGGACACTTTAAATCGTAATCAACAACTCGTCGAAACGCCATCCGAAGAGGCGACCTCATTAATGATAATCCCTAGTAATATTAGTACTTTGATAAACCACATAATTATTCTATATAGCTCATCTCCAACTATGATTTTGGAAAAAATTGTGTTTATTAAGTTAAAACGAGATTATAATTACCGTTTAGTAAAACTGGAGTAACTTTCGCGTTTTTTAAATCGATTCTTGCGGTTTCTTATGTCCATCTTTTCGAATTCAAGACGAGTTTCATAATTGATTATTTTTGGATTTCGTGACCTAACTGGTGAACAGTAAAAAATTATGTTCACATCTAAGAAGTGTGTTTTATAAAATCCGTTTCGTGTCGTAAAATCTCTCGTTAAATGCCGTATTTTATTGTTTTTTAGCTCCGTTTTTAATGATTCTTTCGGACGTTCTTCGTATTTGAAAGTTATATATTTTTAGAGGTTTACAAAATATAACGTTCTGGGTCATGAATAGTAACTTTTATAAAATTAGTTTTATTAAAGTATTAATTATCGTAAACTGCGCGAAATTCATAACTCGTTCGTTATTAATTGAAAAATTACGATTCTTATCATTTTGGAATCCTAAAATGGTATTATTTTGTAAAAAACTAACCCTTGATGTTTGAGATTTTTATAAAATGAGTTTTTATAAAAATTTATTTTTCAGACATAGGATGATAATTAACGATATTAACTTATTTTTTAAGTAACTTTTTCGTTATTAATCAGTTATACAAAAGTTTCTACTTTTTCGGAAAAATAAAAAAAAACTTTTTTCGTGTATGCTGAATTGCTATTATCTTTTATAAAAATATTAAAATAGCATGTCAAAATTCGAATTTGGACAGAAGGTTTTTTGCTTGTTAGATTAAGTCCATTTATGATCTTTTCTTTTTATATTATTACTTTTGTATTTTACCACAAGTCTCATATATAATTTACTTATAAATCATACATATATGATGTCTCATTTGTCCCATAAAGTCCTTAGTGTCAAGTTACTTATGTTCAAACAAATCCATGAATTCTATTTTAAGAGAGTTATATAACCATAAACATTATTAAGTAACTTAATTACTAGTTGTCTTAATAATCATTTTATACATAACCAAGTGTGTAAAAGTATATTTCTTTTCCATAGGACTTTATTTTAGTGTTATATACACATGATTAAAAGTCCATAATCAAATATTAAACATGTCTTATGTATGTTCTTTAAGCTTGAAACATATTATGAATGTTATGAAAACCCTAATTAATCCAAATTCATGGTTTTTACACCAAAACAATTTGTTCAAACTTTTTCTCTTTCCTTTTTAATAATGTTAGTTATAAACATAACTTGTATATAAGTAATCATGCTGGTTACATTTCAAGTGAAAACTTTATTTTCATGATTAAAACCTAAATTGGTTTGGTGATTTAGTGAAAAACGTAGAAGTTCGTATGCTCATAATATGAAAATTATAGCAACCTTAAGTGTTTTAAATGGACCTTAAGAAGAATGTATGATGATGATGTACAAGGGCTAAAACCCTGTTTAGCCAATAAAACCAAACTTGCACTTTTATAAAACCCTTAGCTTCCTTAATAACCCTAGCTCTTTTTCTTGATTATAACTTGGAAAAATGGTTAAACCAATGATTGCAATTTCCTTTAGTGCATCTTAGGAAAAATAATATGTGTTATTCAGAGTGTAAGGGATTGTAGTGAAAATTTCGGTATGAATTTGGTGGGTGGTTTTGTAAATTATGCCGTAGCATATATGGAGCTCAAAGAAGGGTGTTTTTGTTTGATTTTTGTTAAGTGTTGGTGATGTATGTGTTAGTTGTATGTATATAAGATGTATACTTGGTCAAGGAGACATAAGGGTGTTTGTCCATAGGGTAGGCTTGTCATGGTTAGTAAGCAAAGAATGTAGAGTATGGAGAGGGTATGGTGCTGGCATAAAATTAAGTGGTATAGGTGTTCATTTGACCATGTTGTAAGACTTATCAAAATTTTCATGTATATATTCATACATGTTGTATGAATTTCGGCAAAACAAAGATATATTGATATATGTTATGTAAACTTTTAGAAGTATTGGGTAATAAACGTGGGTTTCTGTTGAAGCGTTAGAAAAGTTTTCGTGGTTCGGGAGTGCCCTTAACGCAACAATTAGTTTTATCGCGAAAACGTATACCTTTACGTATCCGTTTAAAAATATAAAATGAACAAAGTAATAATTATCTTAAAATACATTTTTTTATTTTTTTTTATTAAACCCTTGCTTATGTAAACATTTAATTGTTTGATGCCGTTTCATTGAAAGCTATTTGTGGAGTACGCGATTTGAAGAACCTACGTTTACAATTTCAAAGTAAATGGCGTACAATACAAAGGATACTATTGCGGTATTTATTGGTCGTCATTGACTTGTAAACACAGGGATGTTTATAGCTTCCCCGTTAAACGAGCATTTGGTCCTCAAGGCTTACAATGCTAAGCACTTGACGAACGGTTTTTTGTTGGTCTTGGTGAAGATCTTGTGGATATTTCTTCTTTGGGAATTGGTATTCACGCCTCCCAGTGTTACTCAGGAACTCTCTTGGAGTTCCATCGAACCTTGACTAATGGCGATCGGAGACTTCTCTTAACCGCTTTAAATTCTCTGGTGACTATTTCTACGGTTCCTCAACTCAAAATGTAAGTTTGTTCGTCCCCAAAGCTTAAGTCCCATCCAAGCGGAAAGGCTAATGGTTCGTCGGCTTGAACTTTTTCAGATTAGATACATTGAAATGTATTATGGTCTCTGCCAATTCTTTGGGAGTTCAAGCTTGTATAGGCAACTTTCACAACTCATTTCTATCACCTTAAAAGGTCTACAACTAGGGTTCAACTTCCCCCGTTTGCCTAAATCGTACAACCCCTTTCAAAGGCGAGGACCTTAAGGCATGACCTTGTCCCCGACTAGGAAATTCCATGGGTTTACCTTAAAGTTTCAGCATAACTCTTCTGCTCGGTCTACGAGCAGCTGCATCCTTTGCTTTATCTGTATTGAATTTTCTCAGTGGTTTCTTGGATCAGATCTGGACCGAGTATTTGAGCTTCTCCAACTTCAGTCAACAAAAGTTTGAGCGACATACTTCCGACCATAAGTGCTTCAAATGGGTGCGGCCTTGATGCTAGCGTTGCATAGTATGTTAGATAATGAGGACTCGGACTAATGGCAAAAGTGGTTATAACCCAACCCATTTCCAAAGATCGATAGCAAGGCACGCAGCATTTATCTTAGAGTGTTTGAATTGTTCCCTCTCACTTTGCCCGTCTGTTTGGGGATGGTTCGCTAGTAGCAAAGTACTCATATCCAAGTTTGTACCAAAAAGCACTCTGCGAAATGTGACCTCAGAAGAAATTTGATGACATATCTCGGGTCTAACGATCGCAAATGATTGAGAACGGGTATCCATGCCTCGTGACACTTCCTTTAGGTAAATCTTGACAAAGTTTATCCAACAAGGATCGGTTTCTCTCCTTTGGGTGAAGATCGCCAGGACTTAGTAAGTCGGATCAACGATCACCCAGTTGTATCATAGACCTTGAGAACGACTAGGAAGCTTAGTAACATAAATCCATGGTGATGTTGTACCCACCTTCCATTAAGGGATCTTAGGTTGTATCTAACAATCCTGATGGCCTTTGATGTTTCAAGCCTTGACCTTAGCACAGGTAGCCTTTTTAATCATAGAAAAGTGGCTTTGTCGGCTGTCTTGTTGGGCCACTGTATAAACTTCTTCATGTCTTGGTACATTTTGTCGGAAACCCGGATGAATAGAGTATTTCAATTATGGGATTTCGTGACATGATCTACAGTTCGTAAATTCGCCTATAACAAGGTAACCGCAATCTCCTGCATTTCTAGTCACAGGCCACTAAGTTGAGTAAGAGTTCAATTAATTGGGCTTTTGGGTTTATTTTCTCGATCGTGTACACATTGTGGCAGTTTGACTTCTAACTCGAAACCAAGACACTAGGATATTGTATAAGTCAGCATACCAAACTATACATGTCTCTATAATCTTGTCGTTCTTTTTGGTTGCATAGTTGAATATGGGTCATGGTTAGTTTGTAATAGACTAACTACGTGAGCAATGTGTATGCTAAATGCAAAGCATGCATGTTATACGAGTATACATATGTATATTATGCCTTGTGTGGTGTTAGGAAGTGCTAAGAAATGTAAGACATGATTTATAAAATAAAGCTAAGGCTTAAACGATGTTCACCTATATTATAGAATAGGAACCAACTGTGAATAGTAACATGTTTGTATGAAAATACATGAAAACCAACACATTAACTTTTTCATAAACACTTGAATGGGTTCGCAGGCTTGGGAATGATATATAACTTTAGACACGAATTGCTTGTGATGAGATACTGTTAATTCAATGTCTTACGGAGTGTCTGAGCTATGAGATTAAAAACCCTAGAAACTAATTAGTAACAAAAATGGCACTTTATGAGTCGCCTTTAGGCATGAACAGCCTAATGTTGGCCAAATGTAGGCCATGGCACGGTTGGGTCAACGGATTTATTAGTAAGTCCATGAGTTATTTCAGGGGCCTAATAGAGAGCGTATTGGGAACATATATGGACCTAATGTTACCTTAGGAGCCTATCGGTACCCTTATTGGGCTTGGCAGCCCACTACCATAGCCAAATAAGTCCATAAGCCACAAATAAGCTTGGACAACTTATTTGTGAGCTTATGTAGCTTAATGAGTTTCTTATAAACCTAGAAGAGCTAATGGATCTAAATTGGACTAGTTGGATCATGTATAAACCTTATCGAGCTCTTAATGGACCCAAAAGCCCATTAACGAAGCTTATTGGCTTATAAATAAGCCGAACAATAAAAACAGCTTAAAAGTGCTTATTAAGACTAGAAAATAAGTTAGATCATGTTATAAAACCTTAATGGACACTTTGAAACATTTCGGGTTAAGGTTATTGGGCTAACGAGCCCAATAAGTTCAAATAAGCTCACCCGAGCTTATATTTTCAACTTAACAGTTTCACATAAACTTATATAAGCCAAATGAATGCTTATGTGCTTTTAGAATCTTAAATGGACCATTTATTTGCTTAATGGGCTTTAACGAGCCTAATAAGAAAAATAAGAATAGACCCATATAGCCTAAAATAAAGTTTTAGTACGACTGCTTATTTATTAAGCTGACACATACTTATGTACTTATGGAGTCTAATGAAACCTTATTGTCACTTGTTGTAGAACTTAATTGGGCTTTAAAAATATAATTTTTTCAAGTAAGGGTCTTTTGAGCTAAAAGTTATTGTCAAATTGTAAACTTATACGGTTTTTTTTAAACTATCATAAACTGAATACTAAAAGTTTAGGGATCTGGTTTTTGTCAGCTCTGAAACTTAAGGGATTGTTTTGTTTTGAAATTATAAGGACCTAAAGCTGTTAATTTTTCTAAAGTTGAAGGATCTTAAAGGAGGTAAAATGTGGAAAACTAGGGGTTTAAAATATAAAATATTTATTATTTCATAAACTGTAGGGATTTTTTGTAAATATAGAAAACCTAAGGGTATTTTATGAACGAAAGTGATTTTAATAAACACTTAACGAATCGGACAAGTTATATCGGATATTATACGAATTAAAACACGACTTAATAAAATATGTATATTTATTAATTATGTTTATATCATATACTTGGAAGGTTATGTAATCGTATACCTTCCAATAGCCAACAAGTAAGACAAATAAAATAAACATTGCTGAACCACCTCAAAAGTAGTATGACAATATAGATATATAAAACTAGCAATATATTGTAGCTTATGGCATTAAGTCGTTTTAGCCTAAACTTTGTAGACTAAGATGGCTCGTATTTCACTTAGGTATTTGAATCGGTGAGATATCATTTGCCATTCTTGGATATATTTCCATTCACAGGGGGACTACCTACTAAGGTGAGTTCATAGCCCCATGCTTTACAATTATTTAAATGTTTTACATCTTTGGGGTGAGAACATGCTTTGTTTTACAAATTGGACGCAAGGGTACATTTTATACAATGATTACGTGTTTTGCCTAAGTAGCGATAACCCACTGAGCCCTTTATCATGAACTGTCAATTACTAGATTGTAAGCGCGAGTGTTATAAATAGATCTATTTGGGATTGACGTCCCCGTTTGGGTGAGTAGCGCTCACTGTGCCGGTTTGCCGGACAACAAACGTATACCATGTCGGATTTGGGATGTTGCGGGTTAGAACATCATTCACGGGCATTGTTGGCAATTTATTGCATTCATACATGTCGAGCTTCAGTGTCATGAGCTTAGGAAAACGTAATTACTTTTTATGATGTTTGCATCTGTTGCTTAATCATACACTTGGAAATCTTGCGGTCCTACAATTGATTTACATAAACCTATGAATTCACCAACTTTATGTTGACGTTTTAAGCATGTTTTTCTCAGGTCAATAAGGCACGAGGTGCCCAGATACATTGGGGGTCACTCTTTGGAGAAAGTCAATACTAAAGATTTGGGTCGTATTACATTTTGGGAACATTTTTTATAAACCAAAATCTTTACTTATATTGTCAAACAATTTGAAGCCATGAGCTTATGTAATGAACAAGTATTTTGTTAATCCAATGTATCTTTTAAAACGACACGTTAGTGGTCGTTCTCATATCTTGTGCTATTGATCTATGAAGTAACGCCCTCGGATATTCAATATTCCGCTGCATACTCAGATTTGGGGGTGTTACAATTCACGTGGATCCTGCCAAGATTGAGTCAATTAAAGATTGTCCATCTCCTAAGTCACCAATGGAGATCCGTTAATTTTTAGGTCTTGCCGGTTATTATCAAAGATTCATTGAAGGATTCTCAAATATCGCCAAATCAATGACCAAGCTAACCCAAAAGAAGGTCAAGTTTGATTGGGGTAACAAACAAGAAGCAGCTTTTCAACTGTTGAAAGAGAAGTTGTGCAGTGCACCTATATTGGCTTTACCTGAAGGAGCTGAGAACTTTATTGTTTATTGTGATGTTTCGCATAAAGGATTAGGTGTTGTCTTAATGCAAAATGAGAAGGTGATTGCTTATGCACCACGACAACTAAAAATTCATGAGAAGAATTACACGACTCGTGACTTGGAGTTAGGAGCAGTAGTGTTCGCTCTAAAGATTTGGAGGCACTATCTGTACGGAATAAAGTGTACCGTGTTTACTTATCACAAAAGTTTACAACATATCCTTGACCAGAAGGAGTTGAACATGAGGCAACGCCGTTGGTTAGAGTTACTCAGTGATTATGATTGCGAAATTCGTTATCACCCGGGGAAAGCTAATGTACTGGCTGACGCTTTGAGCAGAAAAGAACGAATTAAGACATTACGGGTTCGAGCCTTGGTGATGACTATTGGCTTGGATATTCCCAAGCAAATTTTAAAAGCTCAAACTGAGGCAAGAAAACCAGAAAACCTCGGTGCTGAAGATATGGGAGGTATGCTGATTGAAAATTTAAGGGAATCAGACAATCACAGGAAGGAAAAGTTGGAACCGCGTGCTGACGGAACACTATGTTTGAATAACAGAAGTTGGTTTCCATGCTATGGTGATCTAAGTACTTTGATTATGCATGAGTCCTACAAGTCGAAATATTTTGTTCATCCGGGTTTCGACAAGATGTATCAAGACATGAAGAAATTATATTGGTGGCCCAACATGAAAACCGATATTGCCACTTATGTTAGCAAGTGTTTGACATGCCTAAAGGTCAAAGCTGAACACCAAAAACCTTTTGTTTGTTGGTGCAACCTGAGATAACTCAGTGGAAATAGGACAATATCATCATGGATTTCATCACCAAGATCCCAACGACGTCAAGTGGTTATGATACCATTTGGGTAGTTGTAGATCAATGATATTCACCTTTTTAGGGGTAATTATATATCGAATAGTAGTATAATATTAATCAAAATATAAAATCCCCGCGAGTCAATCAAGTCAACCTTTTAGGAAAATGGTCAACAAACTCACGGGTATGATATAAATGATTCCGGGCAAGTGATCACCCGGGTCGTTCTCCCAACGAGGCGTGAAATTGACAGTTACATATTTGGTTTGACTTTTGGATGCTTGAATATAAAAAGGATTTGGTTTGGATTCTAAATTCTACGGGAAAAACATAAAAAGGCACGGGAATTTAAACCTAATAATACGGGAAAGCAATAAAGGCAATTTAATAACTTAAAAATCTACGGGAAGCAAAATAAGGCAACTAAATGAAACCTAATTCTACGGGAAACATAATTAAGTCATGGGAAAGTAAATTCTAAGTCCACGGGAACATAAAAATGAAGGCAATTAAAGAAAAAACATGAAAATGAGAACGGGATCTTAAACCCGTTCTTTAAAAACCTAAATTGAGCAAATTTAACCCTACACAAGATCTTTTTGCATGTAAACCTAGAAAATATAAAAAGAAAATTTTGTAAAAAAGAATTATATTTTTTTGATAATTTTTGTATTTATTATTAATTTATATTGTCCTTTTTAAGGTATTAGCCAAAGTGTGAACTGTTACCTACAGACTCGAACTTCCTCCACAACTAAGCATGGTTCATAGCATGTTTTACGTATCTAATCTAAAGAAATGTTTATCCAACGAACCATTGGCAATTCCGTTGCATGAAATACATATTGATGACAAGCTTTACTTAGTCGAAGAACCAGTGGAGATCATGGATCGTGAAGTCAAGCGGTTAAAGCAAAGCCGTATTCAGATTGTCAAGGTTCGATGAAACTATAGGAGAGGTCCTGAGTTCACATGGGAACGTGAAGATCAATTCTAAAAGAAGTATCCGCATCTCTTCACAAAAACCGCACCCTCGACAAGTGCCGCATCTTGAGCGTTGCGAACAAGGATCCTTTAACGGGGGAAGACTGTAACAATATGTTATTTTAGGTCATTTTACGACTCAACACTTTCCATTATTTATTTTTAGGCTTTTACGCGTTTGCTTTTAATTTTCATAGTTTAGTTAAATCGCGTAAACTAAAAATCAACATTCAACGTAAACGGACATCAAACAAGTAAAAGTTTACGCTTCAGCAAGTTGTTTAGATAATTATTACGAGGATAATTTATAACTTTTCATATTTTATTTTTTTGGTTACGTAAAACGTCTACGTTTCGCAATAAAATACATTTAGGCATACACTCGAAGACACCGATTACCAATATATACTCAAAAAATATACCCGCCATCTGATACCAATACATAAAATTAATCATTTCCTACCTTTAGTATACACTTATTCCATGGCGGTTCTAATATATACTTTTTAGAACACATAAATAAATACTAAACTGTTGATACTTCCTAATCCTTAATCGATTCCTTAGCTTGTCTAAGGTTAAATTACCTTGGATAAATCCAAAATAACTTGTTGTAGAAACTTTGTATGTATACTAAAGTGTTTGCGGAATCTACACCTTAATATCTAAAAGTATTATGAATAAAATAGTAAACTGCGATGCAGTAGAATGAACAATGAATATAACCAAACGCTCCAATATTATTAGATCAATAATACGAGTACTCTTCACTAGTACTAGGGTTTACAACCTTGAAGCTTTTCTGAATCGACTTGACAACTATGAAAACGCTTTTTAACTAATGCCTTAGAGCCTCCTTTTATAGACTAAGGAGTCCTAGTCGGCTTACAACATATACTAAAGATAAACATAAACTTATAGAATATTATGATTCAATATATTCTATAATTATCTTCTAATATTTCATCTCCATGTTAATCCTTATCTAGCTTGTCAATCCTTATCTCTGCTTCTATGACTTCCTTTAGCAGTATTAATCTTCTCTGGCAGTATTAAGTTCAGTACTTCAGTACTAACTTTTCTTCTGGCAGTACTAACCAGTTAGTACTGTTAGTTATATCTTGAGCAGTATTAAGTTCTTGAACTAATCTTGTGAAGATTTATTCCCAACAATCCTCCCATAAACTTATGATTTACCTTTAAATCTTAAGTTCTTCATGAAAATCAAACAACCCCATCGCTGAAACAAACCACCCCCTCAGTCTTGCATGAACTGATCTTCTAGTCTGGTCTGCTGAGGATGCTTCCAAACACTCTTCTACTGCAGTACTTGTGACTTGACAAACCTGATGAGCTCATAACCCATTTCACTTTGATGATCTACTTCAAGCCTTCTACTTAACATTTTTGACAGAGTATCTTGTGACAGAGGATATTTCTTTTCAACCATCATGTGATTGTTCGTTGTGAATCATCTAAACGTATCCATTAAATGCACATGAACTCCACAAAAATTATGTAATTTCTAGTTTATCAGATTCCAGTCTTGTTGATTTCTCCATATTTCATCTTCTTCATTTGGTTCAATCAATGTCTTTAGATCTCCCCAAAGCAATAAGTCATAACCTTCTGGACTTGCTGTCTGAAATCTATCCTTGACCAATCTGTACAATTCCAGCACATCTTGCCTATCAAAATCTAAAGCATAGGCACTAAATATAATACCTTAAATGTTTAAAAACTTCCATCTGCTCTTTTGACTTGATAATAGTATTTATCATTTGCTAGAATCTGTGTCTCCCAGTCAACTATTGGATACTTTGTTGCTAATGATTCAACATTAAGACTTTATTCTTCTGGAACAATGTTTAAGAAAACCCGAAGTTCTTCTTTCTCAATATCATCTTCTAACTTCTGTTTCTTAGCATTTTCTTCACTAAGAGTTTCTTTTGCTCTTTTCCTAGCAAGTGATTTCTTTCTTCTTCCACTAGTTTTATTTTCACTGCCTATGTTCCTTTGTCAGAATCATGGGTACAAAGGATTGAATTTGATCCCATACTCTTTCAAATATAGGTCTTATTTCTTCATAACTCATTCCCTTGAAGTGACTCATCTTGTATCCACCTTGATTCTTTAGATACATGCACATGTTCTTCCTGACTTCAGCTACAGAGAAAGGTCTATTCTGAAGAGCATGGTATCTTAACACAGAAGGATCACTCCAATCAATATCATGAGCTTCTTTAGCTGCAACTTCTTCTCTTTCATCCAACTGCTTTTGCAATTCCAAGGCTGTTTCAAAGTCAATCCTTTCTTGTTCTTGTTCTGCCTTAAATCTAGCTTCTTGTTCAGCATTGAATCTAGCTTGTTCTTCCTCAAACACCTTCTTAGCTAATTCTTCATCAATGCTTATTTGAACTTGAACCCTTTTCTTGATTTTCTTTGGTGGCTCAGATTCTTGCATAATGGCTTTTCTTTTATCCTTTGCTTTTGATGCTCTTCTCCTAATATAGACTAGTGTTTCAGCACCACTAATGCCTTCAGCAGTAGAAACTCTTAGAGGGATAACAGTACTAATGGAAGCACTAGCAGTGGTAACTGCTGCATCAGCAACTATAATGCTTCATTTTTTGTTGTATTATTCTCCAGACCCTGCCACGTTTGTTAACAGGTTTATACTGGCAGTAGCATCAAAATCATATTCCATGTCTTGCTGAGGTTGTACCAATGAGATTGTGGGATCTGTATCAATGTCAGAGATCTTCCTCCCCTGCTTGGAAGAATCTTCTGCAGCATCTTCATCCTCAGAAATAACAATCCTAGCCCTTCTCCTAGCTTTACTTGTCTTGACATTTTTCTCCAACTTTTTTCATCTTAGTTTGAGTCTTATAAGAGCAAGTAATATAAGTCCTTCATTGATCTGTTGTAAGCCTCTTCTATAAAAAAAAAAAAACATCTAATTCTGTCTGTCAACTTAGTAACCAAATCCATCAATTCATGTTGTTGCATACTGCCCTCATCATGTCCAAGTGAGTGAACACTATGGAGAGGTGATTCATAGGGCATTGGAGCAGCCTCCTCAGTAGGTGTGATGGGTGGTTGTGAGGTGTGATAGGATGATAAGGATGGTGAAGATGTTATTTTAGAAGGGGATGTCTCAGGAGTGGTTTGGATAGATGGTTCTTCACCCTGATGCTGAACTAGCATTGTGTCAAACAATGGAGTAATCACCCTAGAAAATCCCTTGGAGACTCTCTTCATGTTGCTGAACAGTTTGTGTGTAAGGGAAGGAGTAGGATAGGTTCTTGTATGGGGGAAAAGAAGTCTTTGGTGTTCGTTCAAAAAGATTTGTATGAATCGAGGATAGGATACATCAAAAACTTATGTGTGCTAATCCAAATTCTTTACCATGGCATCAAAAATAAATTTTGAAAAGTTAAAAGTCCTGTTTGTTGCCAGGCATATGATAGCAGTAGCTATGTTGCTACTAAACTGCTCCCAAGCAGTCTTCTTAGGACTCAAGCAGTAGAGTATGGTATGAATGAAGAACTTCTACTGTGGGAAAAAATGTCCTTTTGAAAAGTAAGACTATCAGAAGTAGTTACATACCCCATAAGAGCCAATTGCTCAAAGATTTCTGCAGTAGGGAGAGAGGGAATGCCTTCAGAATCTTCAAGCTTGAGATGCCTTCTAATGGAGCCCTCTAAAACTGTTATCTTGACCTTTCTATCAATGGTTGCTGTAATACCCAATACTTCATCATCAATTGTGCATAAAGCAGCAATTTGCTAAAATTGTTCAATAAGAGAAGTATAAATGGTTGGACTTGAGTGGGGCATAGTGGATGTGGACGTGCAGAGAGGGGAGAAAATCAATGAATTTCATGAAACCCTCACTTTTCTTCTGACTTCTCGAGTATGCAACCATGTTGTGTCTTTATCGCAAAATTCTAAATTCGCATTTGACTGATGATAAGTTATAATTAAGGTTATGGGATATGGTCTATGGTCGCTCACTCGCGCTCGCATCTCGTGTTTGGTAGAGGGAATTGAGATATGAGAGAGTTTTTAAGGTTTTAAATTGCACCGACTGAATAAGATTTGTACTTATCTTGAAGAAATCTTATGTTTATATAGAAAGATCATGAATTCTCCAATTAGTCAAACCTATAGACGAAGTAGTGTGGCGCGAAAATTTCACAGACGGCTTATATTTTAGAGATAAGGAAATTCTGTTATGGCTCAAACAGTACTAACGTCACCCAGCAGTACTAATATTAGCCTAGCCAGTAGTAGTAACTCTAGCCAAATAGCAAGTACTAAATTTGACTATCAGTTACTAAGTAAGCCAACAGTACTAAAGTATGCCCCAAACTGTACTAACATTGAGATACCAGTTACCATCACCAATATTTGACTCTCACAATCTCTCCTTTCTATTTTTATGCATCACATAACTATCCTCTCAGTTTCTTTTTGCTCACCCCAATCACTCTTTCTATGTTTATCACACAACTCTCTTTCTGTTTTTAGCTCACTTAATCTCTCTATTCTTTTTCTCACCAATTCATACAGTTTTCTTGTACAATTTGCCATCAATTACAATAGTTTCAGACTGTCTTCCCACTTTCAAGTGTGTAACCTCTTGAGAGAGGTGGATCATTAGACTATTTAGATGTAGTCTCAAACCTAGTTTGAGCATCTACACCCCCCAATATGGTATCTTGGCACCTGGCCACTACTTGAACCAATTCCTAAGGGACTTGATCAATTAAGTGCTGTTGCCATGGATTGGGTCTAATTAATGTTACCACTCTTTTTTTGTCGCCTGCTCTGCTTCTAAGATAGAAGCAGTAGTAGTGGCAGCCCTTGACCCATCTGCATTCAATAACCAACACTCACACCATACACCAGAACATAACCAACTCTGTTGGACAGCTCTCTATCACCAACCTTTACAGGGGGACTACTAAACTGAGGTATCTTGGTGTCCCGACCTCTTTTGGCATGCCTAGATGTTTTTGATTCTTTTTAACCCACTTGTGATATTACATGTCCTTTTCATCCATGCTTGATTGCATATTGACAATTAGTAGCCTCTCCCCTCAAAACAATATTCACGCGCCCGCGCCCTCCCTGATCCGCTGTACTTCACTTCCCTCCGGGCCTCTATTTCAATATGCTTTAAGTGCAAGTGTTAGTCACAAAAACCAAGAATCACAAATCCCAAAGTTATTTTATTTTTAACGTTTTAATTATGACTAACTGTTTTTAACAAGCATCTTAAGTATAACTTGAGATTACTAATGTTTTCTTTATTTAAGTACTAATGGATACAACTAACTAGTACTAGATCCTTTACAAAACTTTTACAAAGACGTAAGAGATTTAAACTATTAAGGATTAAAGCATTCCCAATTACTTGAGACCAAGTACTGAAACCTTTTGCATCAAAAACCTTTTGTAAGAAGATCTTAACTTCATTTTTTTATTCAGTATTAATGTTAACCATTGAATGAACTTTTTTGCATTGCAATCTCTTATTATAAGATGTCTATCTCTATATGTTTTGTTTTAGAATGTTGATATGTATTTTCCTAATGCAGATTAAGTATGTTATTATCAATGTGAATCATATTTATTTATGTATTTTACCATAAATCAGCAATTAATTTGAATCCAGAGTACTTGTCCACAGCAACTTGAGCAGCCACCATATTCAGCTTCAGTGTGTAGAGGTGGGAACGCCCACAGTTTGTTCTTACACGCCATGATATCAACCTATTTCCACAAAAAACTGACAACCTCTTTAGTAGTAGCTTTCTATCTGAGTTGCTCCAGCATAGTCACTATCAGTATAAGCAACTAGTTCAAATGGAGAATCCCTAGAATACCAAAGGCCTAAAGTTGGTTTGCCTTTCAAATATCTAAAAATTCTCTTTACAGCTAAGAGATGGGATAGCTTATAGAGTAACCTTGGAAAATCTGGCATCATTGCACATACTATAAACATAATATCTTGGCCTAGATGCTGTGAGAAATTAAAGACCCCAATCTATTGATACTTTAGAGATATACATCAACTTCATCAGCAGTCTCCCTCTTTGACTATAGGCTTTTCCAAATCAACCTGGAGTCAGAAGCAGGGAGCTCTCACATCTGTGTAGTTGAAGTTCTTTAAAATCTCAGCTACATATTTATCTTGACTGATAAATATTCCATCTTCCTTCTGTTGTACTTGTAATCCTAGAAAGAAAGTAAGTTCTCCCATAGAACTCATCTGAAACTTATCCTTTATAAGCTTCTCAAATGAGTACACAGTTTCTTTGTTTGTGGAGCCAAAGTTAATGTCATCAATCATAAACATAGTACAAGCAAATACTTCCTTTTGGTTCTTGTTAGATAGAATGTTGATCTATTCTTCCCTCTTTTAAACGTATTTGCAAGACAGATAGTTAGAATTTTTTCATACCATGCTTTTGGTGCTTGATGCAACCCATAAAGTGCCTTGGTCACCTTGTAAACTTTGTCTGGATGGTCAGGATCTTTAAATCCTGGTGGTTGAGTAACATAAACATCTTCCTCAATAGTTTCATATAAGAACGCACTCTTCACATCCATTTGATATACCAGAAAACCCATAAATAGACAGAAAAAGAAGAAAAAAAAAAAAAATAAATGGCATAGGCTAAAAACAATCTTATTGCCTCAATTCTTGCCACAGGAGCAAAAACTTCTTCATAGTCTATACCTTCTTCTTGTCTATGACCCTGTGCAACCAACCTTGCTTTATTCCTAATCACATCCCTCTTTCATATTTTTTGTTTCTGAAAACCCATTTTGTTCCAGTGGCCCTCTTTCTAATAGGCAAATCCACAAGTATCCAAACCTGTGGAGTTGAGTGCAAACGAAGTTCTTTCTGCATTGCTTATCACCCAAGATGAATCAGATAGAGCTTTAGCAATGCTTATGGGTTCAATCTGTGATAAGAAACAAGCATATAAACAAGTATTCAGGGTATCATGTGTTTTTTGTTTTATCATATACTAATATGAGGAAAACCTTGTTTCGCGTACGGTCTTTGTCGTTTCTTCTTGTCTGAATAGAGGACTATCACATCACCAATCATTTTCAAATTTTTTTTTTTTGTGGGTTTGGGAATTCTTTATGAATTCTTGTTTTGGGAGTGGTTGGAACTGTATAGGAATTAAGGATGTTCCCCAAATCAACTTCTGGTTCATCTTCATCACTGAAGAACTCAACATGTGTGGCTTTAAGTGTATGACTAGCTCCCATTTTAAACATGTCTTTAGGGCTATCTGGATCATATAAACATACAGTATTAACTGATGGATCAATAGTATTAAGTTTAAAATGACTAGAATTAACTTTAAGACTGGCAGTATTAACATGTTGTCTGGCAGTATTAACTTCCTTAGGACTGCTATCATCTTCAGACTTATCTTTTTCATCATTCTCATTATGTGGACCATCTTCAACCTGCTTTTGATCATCAGCAGCAGATTTTGGTTCACCATTACCAACATCCTTAGAAGGTAAATCAAAGTATGAAGCATCTTTCCAAATTGGCATCACAATGTGTAGGTCCAGCCCTAGATAGATCTTTACGCCTGTTAAGGTTGTAGAGCACTTATGTAATCACAAGCAACTCTAAGAGAGACTCTAACAAATGAAACTATTGTTTACGTGGAATATAAACAACAGAGTTAAAGAAATTACTAAAACAATGATCCTCTATGGATCTTTTCTATTGATGATAAACGTGTTTTTTTCTAAATGAATTCAATGAGTTTCTGTTACATTCATCCAACCCGTAGGTTTGTTAAAATACCCACGAAACTTTAACTAAAACCCTAACTAAAAGCTAAAGTGATAAGTGTTATCACTTCCTCGGATATCTCATGCATATCCCTATTACTAACTAACTTTTACTAACAACCCGGAGTAAGCATAATACTACCAGGAATAATATTTTACTACCAGCAGGAATACTATTGTACTGCCAGTACTAACTATACTACTATCCTTACCAGTAGGAACTACACTACCAGCAGGAACTGTTTACTCTACCAGTAGGAACTACATACCTACTAGTAGGAACTTTCTATTACAAGATTCCTAACATGTTCCTTGGATAGTTTAGAAAAGGTCATGAGAGATGAGAAGTAGGCCAGAGAAGAAGGTAGGTACTTTGAGTGTATAGGATGAAGGAATGAGGAAAATGTAGATGTTCCAAGTATATTGGTTGGAGGAATGAGAAGACAACATGTGAAATAAGGTTGAGGTAGTTTTGTGTTTCTTGGATAATTTAGATGAGGTTATGAGAAATGAGAAGAAGGCTTAAAAAGAAGGTAGGTACTTCAAGTATATAAGTTGAAGGTATGAGAAGAGGACCTTAAGGTTGAGGGTGAATTTAAAGTGGAGGAGGTGAAGTATTTGGAGTACGAATGTACCCATCATCATATTTGACAATCCCTAATCCTATCTTCCTATAAAGGTGAGCTTGCATCATCCTAGTAAAGTCTTCTATCATCACGGTTTGACCAACTTCATACTATTTACCGACATATCTCCTAGCTCCCCCTTGCTCATTTCATCCTCATGATAATTACATTCCTTGTATATTCACTTTAACGGATCCATGGATCAAATAAATTACCATCGATGGTCAAGAAGTTCGATTCAATTTAAATGAGTAAGATGCTTACAAGTGCTCCCCCTCGGTGTATGCTCCCCCTTGTATGGGGCACCAAGGAATCAATATATTGTTGTGCTACAAAACAAAGTTAGTAGACAAATGCACAAATACATATAGTAGAACATTATCGGAGAACTAGACATGCACTTCTAGGTTTTATTAATCTAAAGTATGACACTTTAGAAGAGAAGTAGAAACTAGACACAAGTAATCATTATTTTAAAAATAACTTAAATGGTGAAATAAAAAGAATCGAGACGTATGCTTATGAAGAAAGATTAGACCGACTTTTAATAAACGAGAATAAGATTCGTTTATTGATTGACGAAAAAAAATATTATGAGAATGACCATTTAAAAGTAGACGAATGAAACTTAATATCTTGCAAAAGTTTCATGGTGGAATAATAATTAAAGACTCAACAACGTGGTGACTCAATAACACTTGAAGATTTAATATCTTCTTTATGTTCTTCACGTTTTAGAGAGCCGAAAAGTAGGAAAGGATGAGCGATACTAGAGAAGGAACGTGTTGACAGATGTTAATAGAAAAAGATTGATATCTCATTGTGCACTAAACACATTGATGTGCATAGATCCAATGAGGACAAAGGTGGATGATTGGGAATTTAAAGGTTTGTTTGGTGTTTTGTTGGTTGACAATGTTAAGGAACAAAGTGGGATGTGAAATGAGGTGGTAGTTCTTTCATGGTGGAATAATAATGAGAGACTCAACAATGTGGTGACTCAATAACACTTGAAGATTTAATATCTTCTTTATGTTCTTTACTTTCTAGAAAGTAGAAAGTTGTGCGAAGGAGTGACATTTGCATTTCGCAAATTACTTAAATATTTCGGATGAAATAATTAAGTTGTCAAGGGATGTAGGAGGAATTCTAATAGTAACAAGACTATTAGAAGAGAAAAGAAACATATAGAAGTGAGAAGAAACGTTAGAGATGAGGAGACTCATTAGAAGTAAAAAAGGAACATTTGCAAGTGAGAAGAAACTTTTAGAAGTAGAAAGACTATCAAAAGTGAAACGACTACTAGAAGAGAGAAGAAACGTTTAGGAGTGAGAGGAATCGTATATGAATTTGAGACAAGACGTATGCGAGATGTGAGGACCAAGGTTTGTATGTGAGGGGATTTATTGTGAAGTGATGGATTGTAAGTCTATCGATTGTAAGGAATGTGTTTGATAGACGCATTTCATTATGAAATTTACTTGACTCTTGAAAACATAAGCAACGATGGTTATGAGTGTTAGGATATGATGATGACCCATTGATATATAGAGAGACATTAGGTATAGGTTTGGGTGTGGAGTAGACGTCAACTCGTAGCAGAAGAGAGGAAGTGTTAGGTTATGAAAAAAATGAATGGTATTACAAGCTGCCGCCGGCGGTCCCAGATATATTTGGGGGCCACCAGAATAGATCTGGGGGCCGCCGGATCGCCAACATGAGGGATGTTTAGGGAAATTGACAAATTTTTTAAAAAGAGTGATATTTTAATTTTTATTTCGCTAATTAAAAATACTTAAAGTACTTCGGATGAAGTAGTTAAGTTGTCACGACATAAAATGGAACACTGACTAGAATCAAAACTAAAAGAAAAGAAGAGAACGATTTATGAAATGTGTTCCATCATTCCTAAACCTTGACGAAGATAATTTAGTGATTCACGCTTGAGGGGTAAAGAAGGAATGTCGGCGATGTTAACTTTAGATGCAACCTTTTCGATGGAGATGTTCCTTTTGGACATTGTCCCGAAGGAAATGGTGACG
>BQNB010016361.1:38954-71755 GCA_026074375.1 Tanacetum coccineum
TGCACGTGTGTGTATCTCATTTATATGTGTATAATTGTAGATATTTGGGTAAACATTATTAGACTCATATTGACAAAAAAATAAAAAATAATAAACAATTTTCTACGTAAAACAAGTTTATCAATATAAATTAGCCACAACAAAATATAAACGGTTTGAAACCGGAAAAACCGAACCGAAAAACTGAGAAACCGAAAAGACCGAACCGCCAAAAACCGAGCGGTTTCGATTTTTGGTTTTATAAAAACCGACTATTTAGGTTTGGTTTCGGTTTTAGCCAAAAACCGACCCAAACCGAACCGTGCACACCCCTAACTGCTATCGCTACATTTCACCAAACATACCCTATATGTGGGTTTATGAGCTTAGTTGATTTCGGCTTAATCTCATAAGCCTCAATTTTCTAGCTTATTTTGAGACTTATGAGTTTATCATATCGCGATAAACTTATTTAAGCCCACAAGTCTCAAAATAAGCAGAAAAAATTGAAACTTATGAAATATAAGCCGAAATCAAAATAATCCGAATTTTTTTGTTTTACTTTTACTTTTGTGTTTCAAATTTGATCTTTGACATTTTTAAGAAGATATTATATGAATTTATCTTTGATGTTGTGTAGAAATAAAAACAGTTTGACTCGTTTATCCATTGTTTACAAAACATGATAAATTGGTAGGATCTTACGATCTCGATCCGATCTTACAATCTTGATCTTACAAAAACAAAAACGATCTCAGGTGGGATCACGGTCTTAACAACCTTGGTTCAAACCTCAATTTTAACATAATGTGGATAGATGTGAATATATACTTGCCTTTGTAAAATTATGGGAGGTGATATGCACACCACACAAAGTGATGTGCACACCACAAAATCACATGTGTGATGCATATGATACAACATCACATATGTATTTTTGTGATATGCACATCACTTTGTTTGGTGTGCATATCAACTCTCTAAAATTATAGACATCATCGTTTCATTTAAAGTATACAATGTTTGTAAACTTGACGTTGAACTCTTATAAGTCTATCATAACTTTTGTGTCGACAATAGACATATTTAATTCATATTTTGACAAGTTTGATACGCTCGTTCTGTCTAATCATTACCTGCTAATTAACCTTCATTTCTACCAATCACATTTGATATTTTCATGATTACAATTTTATTATAGTTTTAGATCTTAAAAAAGAAGTATGTGACTATTAAATATATCTATTAATAACTTACAAATATTTAAGTAATATAATAAATATCAGTTTAATAAAAAACGTCTTCACGGATATTTTAAAAGGTATAACCGTGGGTATTTTAAAATGGGTGTGACGTGTTTACCTACGATGGGTATACATTACCCGTCACCCACCCACCACCCGCTGGTGGGTTCATTTTTCACCCACGACCCACCCGTGGGTAAAAAGTGACGGGTTTCCCACCCATCACAGTGTGAGTACTCACGGGTTATGGGTTTTTTCTCGCCGTTGCCATCCCTAGATCCATTAATTAGGCTAACAAAATAATTTTCCTTATAAGCTAATTGCGTTAAAAAAAATACGTAGTAGTCCAAAGGGTCCATAGAGAAAACTAACAAAATAACATTCCGATCAGATATAGTCACCGGAGCAAAAACCGGCAACCGTTAATCATCTTTTAACGACAATTATAACTAACATTAAAATCATTAATCAAAACAAAAATACCTAGACAAACCACTGATACATGATTCCAATACCATAAAGGTACATAGATCCACATCCAATGTTATTTTATCATGAAATTTTTACCTTTTCTCATTGTCTATGTTTGCATTTCCTATAATTTAGTTATGTTTTTTTTTCATCAAGAAAAAACGACTAGTTTGCACCAAAATGTAACATACTTTTTGCGTTTTTTTCCCGTTTGATACGTCTTAGGAGCCACTAACCATTTACGTTTAATTTATAGGCCGTCCAAATATGTGTATTGTGTCGTTTATGCCATGTTCAAGAAAGCGACAACAACGTCTTTTTTGTAAAAACAAAAATACACCCTTTGGTTAAACTTAACATGTTTTGATCACATTCTGTATAAATGAACCGGACATTATTAGAGGATAGATATGGCCCAAGCGGCCAAGCTAGATCGTTTTTTCCACAATATGTAATGCATATCTACATTTTGATGGCGGTTGTACATTAAAAGAACTGCACTAGAATGTGACATGCCTTCGCTTATTTCTAATTAATCTTTTTATGTGATGTCGCTCTATACAATTGCAGTAGAATATAAGTATATTGCATGCAATGAAAAGAAAAAAAAACATCTATGTTAGTTACCATATAATGATAAAAGGTGAAAGTTTGCTACATTTTGACGCAATTAACGTGATAACGAATGAATCGTGTAAGGTTTCTTTGAGGATGAGATTGAGTAAAACCGAAATCAATCTGAAAAGATTGCTTGCAGCGGCTCCACAACAAAAAAATAAAGCGAAACTTATGCATGTAAGTCCTTTAGACACAAGTGCGTTGATATTCTGTGACATCAGCCCTTTAATTACATGTTCTACTGAACAAGTTTTTATAAAGTACTTCATTGTGAATTAGCTACTAATTTGAGGGAGTGTTTGGATTGTTCATCCAATCTGTCTAACTGAGTAATTATCGATGAAATGCACATTATCGAATATTCAAGTTATGAATTGGTGTTTAAAAGTGCTTATTTGACTATTATAAAAAGCATAAGCATTTTCAGTTTTTTTACTGAATGCCATTTATGACATCTTAAATTGTGGGTTTTTGAGTTAATGCAATCGTGATGTTGCAGTATGTTGCTACGTTAAGAGAACAACTGGAACAACTTTCCATGGAGAAAACTTCAGAAGGATTTAACAGGCCCGAATCCTTTACTTTTTCTTTGCTTTGTGCCTGTTTGTGTGTCTTTTGTTGCGTGCATTGCTGTAATATAATCTCATATAGGTGAACGGGTCAAAAAAGTTATTCTTAGTATGGGCTGGGTTCGGTTGACCCTCAAACACTTCTGTTAGTATGGGCTGGGTTCGGTTGACCCTCAAACACTTCTGTTTTATAATTTAGACCATTTACAATTTATTACATTAGTAGCTTGAAGCGTTAATTTATAAAAATGTAGATGGTTGTATGCATTTAACATCAAATTTTGGGCGTCAACCCGTTTGAAAGTAAACGGATCGAATCTGAGTTTAACAAAAATGCTCATCCTGATAGTACTGTAATCTTCCTCTTATGCCCTTAGAGTTTCGAAAGCCTCGGTAAGTGACTACTCTGACAAGATTGAAGCGATTGCAGCTAAACTGGCTAGCCCTATGGTGAGACTTATTTCATTTTCCTAACATACATAAGTTTTAGATAGACATCTGATTCTTTATAGTTATGTTTTATAACATTTGGTGTCAGTTGGATACTGCAGCGTTTCCAGAGCTCAGAGTTAATACATCGTTTAAGGAAAACGTTAGTAAAGACGAAGAAGAAAGTATTATCCTCTCGCCAGGCTTGAGAAGAAGACTGGTGTAAGTCGAAACTACAAGATTTTGCTGATTTAAGCTTTGGCGTATGGTTTTGATTTCGTTATACTTATATGTTTCTTTATGATTTACCAGAGCCTCATCAGCTGAGCACAAAGGTCAAGATACCTTTGAATCATCGGAATCGTCATCTCCTGTTAAACTGGATGCTGCAGCACAAGCACATATCACAAAACACAGGTACATAAGTGAAACAGATGTCTAAATTTTGTTGAATGAGTTGATTTGAACTTTGTTATCTCAAACGGGTCAAAATTTAGAAGTATTACTATATTAGCTAAAAGGGGAATGGGTCAAATTGCTTGGAAGTTGACCTGTACTATCTTAGCTAAAAGTATTTGTAGTTACTGTTTCACCTTTACAAAAATTTACACATTTCAACCCAAACTTAAGTTGAGCTGTGATCCAACCTACCCATCTTGCCACCTCTAATAAAAAGAGGGCTCATATGTTTTTCATCAAACAGAAAACTTCAAGAAGATTTGACAGATGAAATAGTGGTTTTAGCACGACAACTTAAAGAAAGCAGTCTTACGATGAACAAATCCATACAAAATACCGAAAGAGTAAGTCATGTTTATTTTTACATCCAATGATCAAGGGGGGACCCTTTAAGCATATTAAAACTTTAGGTGCAATTCGAGCGCAGATTCTTGATTCAACAGAAAAAGCAGTTGAGCATAGCTTAGCAACCACTGGACGAGCAAATACACAAGCTATGGCTATATACTCTCAGGGTTCCAAAACTTCTTGTTTCACATGGCTTTTGATGTTTCTTATGACATGTATCTTTGTCATGGTGGTTCTTCTTATCAAAGCGACTTGACTAAGCTTCGTTTCTTAAAGATGGGACTATAAAAAGAGAAAGAAAAACGAAAAAGTGAATTATAGATGCTAATGGCAGTATGCCACGACAACAGTGAATATTCAAGTTATGGTTAATTGCGTAGATGGTTGAGTTTGATACGATGACGGTTGAATCATGAATTAAATTGTTGTGATTAGTTTATAGTTTTCGAAACGTATCTAAATGCATTAACTTTGGTTTGTTTATGTTGTCTCTCATGTTTCCATAAGAGTTGAATGTGAAATTTATCAATCAACTTTTACATTTCTTTGCTTGGGTAACAAATTTTTTACTGTTGTTTAAGTTACCTAGTTTATAAAACCTGTTGTTTAATGATAAGTTTGACTGTTCTGGAGCTTGTTCGAGCTAATTGTTGGTTTTACAAGATTGATTTGGTATAAATTGCTGACATGATCCTTAATGAAGAAAGCACGACCCAAAGAAAAAACTCGGTAGTTTTGTTACAAAATAAAAAAATAAAATAAGAGTTGGTATACAATTGTAGAGTCTCTTCGAGATTCACTTCACAAGGTAGATCGCACTTTATCTTAGTTTCCATTTTATATCATATTCTGTTCATTCTGCTTTTTTCTTCTTCTTCTTTTTTGTATCTGAAATGATCGATATGCTGTATGAGTACATAGGATTAAACCTACATTAGACTATTTAGATTGCAGGTTTCAACCAACTGAGTGGTTTTTCAAACAATTACAATCCGGCTGCTTTGATCTCAAGAGCGATAAATTCTCGAAGGTTTGTTTTTATCTTATAGTGTTTGTTTACTTATTCAACAGTTACAGTTCATTACGGCCAAGTGTGTTTCTAATTAACTATTGGTCTGTTTGGAAGATTATACTCAATCATGTTTTTACCTCGTCATTATACTTATTTGAAATTTGAATGGCTAATTTGAAAACTGTATCAAATGAGTTAATTTGGTTATAATACTTATATGAACTGCCTTAGTTGTTAATCTAGTGAAAAGCCGGATCATCAGAAAATATTCTCATAAGCAAGAAACGGTCATTAGATGATCAGATTGCCAGATTAGCCTATTTACAAAAAGTATGATCACCGGGTTGGGACATCATAGAGTATAACAACCAAATCGGACCACCAACCTAAGTATGTTATTATTTTATAACATTGCCCCTTTAATTAAGTACATACATAAGTAAATATGGTTGCAACAGAATCTCATAAAATTAAGGATTGTGTTTGTTTATGAGTCTTCATACGATATATTTCGACCACTAGACTGAATTTAATCTTATGATGTCAGGGACACTGGCACAACCTCTTCTTGTTACTCTTCCCATGGTGTTGTTAATCAAAAGTACGAAACGAACAAACGAATTCGAACAAACGAAGCGGAAGCTTTATTCAAATTACCAAACAAATTACAAAACCAAATTCAAAGGTACCAATACAAAATTTCAATTCAAAAGGTACCAAACACAAATTCTAAAGGTACCTTTTGAATTGAAATTTTGTAATTTGGTTTGGTATTGGAATAAAGCTTTGAAAAGGTACCTTTGAATTTGATTTTGTAATTTGGTTTGGTATTGGAATAAAGCTTCCGCTTCGTTTGTTCGACTTTGTTTGTTCGTTTTGTGCTTTTGATTACCAACACATGGTATAAACAACCATGAGAACGATAGACAGCAATCGACGGATTGCAAGATGAAGTTCTTATGCTGAAAAGGGTAATTTCCTTTTTCATTTTGGCGTATATTGATGGACAAAAAACACCGTTTAATGACTTAAAACCGTCTTCTATGGATGATAGCCTTATCTATAGCACTGTTGTTTCAAAGAACACAACATTCCATATAAATAACTTCGCGTACTACTTGAGCATTATATGCATCAACATATTACACGAGTATTAATCTTGCTGACATAATAGTTTTGGCAAGACTGTTGTTCATATTTACACCATAAGAGAGTATACACAAATTGTTATAAACAAATAGTTAAACTGTATACACAAATAAACAAGGAAAATAAAATGAGATTAATACGCATGCTTGCTTTCTGTCCCATGTATTGTGGGCACGTAAGTGCTGACGGGCTGAGAGTTATAGTCTTATTGAAGGTTGGGTCTCAGGCCTAATAATTTCTTCAGGATAGAAAGTAACAACTCTTTGAGGTTGGGGCTTTATTTTAGGTTCACGTATTTTCTCAAGATTTTTGAACATTTTAACAAGTTCTTGCTTTGCAGATTCTTTAACAGAAGACTCGCAATAGCTATGGATAGCAAACTTACACTGTAAACACTTCAGGGTGAACTTGGATTGCAATTCAAGCCCACATTTGGTGCATTCACCGTCACTAATAGTGCCCGCGACAAATGAAAGTGGATGCACGTGATCTTCAGTATTAGTTACACCTCCAAACTTCATATTAACAAACTTATAAACACAATCTTCATGGAGAGCATCAACACCTTGTTCAGACTGGAGTATTAACGGAGCACAAGCGGAATGTATTGACTGGGAACACTCGGAACAATGGTAGAACCACTTTTCAGGATTAAGCTCGTCCTCACAAACTTCACAAAAGTATTGTCCCTTATGGTTCTCAATCGGCGAGTATCTTAGTGTCAGAGGGTGCTTGTCGTACTTATTCCTAATTTTCTTCGGCAAATGCAAAGCACACAGACAATCCAGATAGTAACCACACCATATACATTCATAATAGGTACTAAGTCCATCAATGATGTTACGACATGCATGGCATGCCCTTCGTAGGTTGGATTGTAGTCTCGTTAAACACATGTCACATGGATGTGCTTCATGTTTAATTTCACTAGGTCTTGATCCACAATGAACATCAATGTTGTATCCACATGTGTCGCAGTTATATGCAAACCCGTTGCAAGGTAATTTACAAATCCTGCACCAAAATAGAGGACCACTCTGCTGAAGAACAAGTGTATGTTGGCACTCATAACACTTTATTTCGGTGTGTAGCCGGGCGCACGACTCATGGAGAACAAAGTTGGAGCACTCATCATATCCTTGCGAGCACTTGTAAAACGGCATTGTCATAATTGGCCTTACACATCCGTTACATAATAGTTTAATCCTCTTCATTGGGTTATGAAGAGACATTAATTTAACCTCCGAGGTGCTGGCTTCATCATTGTTGCTTTTGTTACGAATTAGGACTAATGGATGTTCATGACTAAAATGTATCAGGCAGCCATTTTCATCTCTAATTTCCTCACTGACACCTCGACTTTGAGGTAGTGGATTGTATGATTCATCATGGACCGGGAAGCGAGGAAATCCAGGAAATCCAGGATAATAAGCTGCAAACATCGATAGCTTAATTTTAATTCTGGGTAGGCCTTTTTCGTGGAAAATAGTAGTCATAACTCATAAGCTTTTAACATAGAATTAAAGATTATTTACCGTATAAGAGCCTATGCCCGATGCGGTCCCGCCTTGCAAGAGTTGTACAATTTAGATGGACGTAAAACATGCAGTTACTGCATTTATAAATCCATACATTGTATAATTCTGTCTCACAAATCCTGCATTCAGAACCATATTGTTGATCCGAGAAGGAATAACAAAGAGTGAGCATGTGAGAATGATGTTTAGTTAAGCATTTTATCGGAAGGGTAAGACATTCAGAGTTAATTGAAAAGTTCAGACAAGTGGTACAGTGATAGAAGTCCCCTTTATGTTCAGTGCCACAAGCAAAACACTTGCTTAAAATAGGTTCAACTGTAACTGAGATTAATGGATGTGAGTGGCCAGGATGATGGACTGTCTTTTGATCAAGAAATGTAGCACAACGCGGATCGATTATATAATCACATGTAGAACAATGGTAACACATACCATCTCGATCATGATCTGTGAGACAACTACTACACTTCCAATTGAATGTCCCTTTTTTAAGGATAAGAATATGTTCAGGGTGGGCTGGGGATTGTAAACTGGTGCATATTTCAGCACAGAATTTGTGGAGAGAGTAGTTGCATGACATGCTGCTGCACTTGTAGTAGTATCGGTGATACCAATCGATTCTTAGGCCGCACCTGTCACATATACACTTAAAATTTTGCATTGTTATCAAATCATTATCATCAATTTCGTCATCGTATTCTTCATAGCCTCGATGCATACGTTGCAAATCTTCGAGAATAAGTGGATGCTCGTGCTGAATTTTTTCAAGCTGTAGTTCCTTAAACTCCATCTTGATTATTTTTTCTTCCAGCTGCAAGTTTGATGTTTTTATATTGTCAACTGCAACACACAAGATAAATATCAAAGATAGAAATTTGAAATGCTATACTCGAAAAAGCATGGTAAGTGCTGTGAGAAAAACTGTAGGAATTTCTATGGTGTGTTTGTTATTGGTTATAATTTGGTCATCCATAACTGAATCTGTGATCACTTTCGGACTAAAGTATTTTGACCTTTATGATTTGGATTTACGAAATCCTTAATCGAATAAGAAGGCTTGTCGATTGAATTCTAAGGCACGAGAAACAAATCACACGTTAGAGAATTGTTTATTGTTATGTTCTGCATACCATAATTTTTGTTATAACAACCAGCCAAAATTCAGTTTTGGTAAAATGGCGCGAAAGTTCTGTATACCATACTAGTTACGCATAGCAACAAGTGCTCTAAGATTCTAGTTGGTAATTAAAGCTAAAGGAACATTGTGCATCATTTGGTCGTATATCCTCTGATATTTCAGCTTGTATCTAGATTTCAGAATGAGTATGCAAGTTCTACATCCCTTTCTTTGGTATGCTATAGTCTACCAACGGGCGTATCATTTAACTCTAACAAAGAAATCAATCTAAATATTTTGTTTAATAATACAATTCACCTTTTTACCAAAAAAGCTATAAAAAGATCAATCTAAAATAATTATATAAAAAAATGGCTTAGAAACAAGGAAGAAATTAGTATGTATCTTGTAACCTTGGTGACTGATGGAGATTATATGATTAATATATACGTGTAGTTTTGTATATGATCCTTAAAGTTCTTTATATAAGAGAGTAATAAACCAATCACATGTTAGAGAATTGTTTATTGTTATGTTCTGGAGATGAGACCATAATTTTTGTTATAACAACCAGCCAAAATTCAGTTTTTTTGTAAAATGGCGCGGAAGTCACTGCCCTTGAACCTTGCAAAGAGCGCTGCCCCTTGATCCTACAAAGGTGACGTAACGCCCTTAATCCCCACTTGTTAATTGTAGCGGTATCAAGTCAGCTCACACAAGCATGCATGCACTTTCCACCACCTAACTCGTGTTGAAGCTTAAATTAAAAAAGATTACTTTTTGGAGAGGTTTTGTGATGATTTCGTCTAATAGAAACTTACTTTTGCTTTCGAAATTGATTTTTGATGCGAATATAATTATCCACTATCTGTCATAGTTTGTGGTTGACTGACTGGGGTGATGGTATGTGCTTACGCCTCTCCGTTTAGTTTTGCTTAAGGTATCCATTCTGACCAACTTCATTGTAGCCATTAGCCGTTACCGCCGCCATTGTCTTCGAATGCTCTGCCAATGAGTCTAGATGGATTCATGGGCTTTGGTGGACTAGGGTTGGGTTTCAGTATGTCATGTTGTAAACTTTTGGGACCAATGTTGCAAACTCTGATCTTTATGAAGCATCGAATGAACTTTATTTTAAAATGCCCCTTTTTAGGTAGTTTCCTATTACTTGATTGTTGTGCTATGACGTTGCACCCCAAATGTTATCGTCCCGTCCTTGTTGTCAGATTTTGGGGGTGTGACAGCATGGATGCCATGTGTAAAGGGACTATGCCCAGTTTGCTTATTGGCTTTCAGAATCTTACCCTCATGTTTGCTTTTGGCCGCTTCCATTTCTAATGTTGCTACTCACGGGAGGTCGGCCTTAGGGGTGGGCGAGGTGGGCGACGGCCCAAGGCATAAAAAAGTAGGGGCATCAAATTTTTGATTCATATTTATGTTATAGAGAGGTTTTGTGATGATTTTGTCTGATAGAAACTTACTTTTGCTTTCGAAATTGATTTTTGATGCGAATATAATTATCCACTATCTGCCATAGTTTGTGGTTGACTGGTTGGGGTGATTTTAATGGAGAAGACGAACTTAAAGAACAAAGAATTTTTATTGAGAGTAACACATTTAATTTATTATTTCCAACTGTTTTTGTCCTTTTTTCTTTCATTTCTTTTGATTTATTTATTTAAATGCCAATGAACCTATAACGTTATTAGATATTGGTGTAGCTTTAATAAAAGTTCAAATGGTTCTTAACTTTTGTACTATGAAATTATAAAATTCAAGTTGACGATTTATACAAAATAAACATGGTTTGTTAGTCATGTTGATTTATATTTTATAATTTGAGAATTTAATTATTTAGTACATAAATGTTATGCACTTTGGTTTTTATAATTCTTTTGTAGATCTATAGATTTTATTTTGTAGATCTAATTTTTTGAAAGTTTTTTTTAGAAAAAACGTTTAACCAAATAACATTTGTTCGTCGCAAAATATAGTCACAGGGTACCCGTCGCCGTTGCAGTGACGGGTACCCGTGTGATTATATTTTAAAAGTCTTAAATTTTTTAAGGGACCAAAACATTTCTTCTTTGGGAAAGATATAAATTCATTAGCCAATGTTCACCATAAACATTTTAAAATTCACATCAGATTTAATGTATACGTTTTTTAACTAGCATGTGTTAATAATAGCTAATTTAAAAGAGTTTGTAACTCCTGATCAAAAAGAGTTATGAGCATTAATCGAACAATTAATCTCATAGCCTCCTTCATGAATCCATAGCGGTTACATGACCATAATCATGGTCTTTAAGTTTATGTTGAAAGTCAAGGTGGTTACAAACATTTAATGTTAAAACCGCTTATTTAATAGTATGTATTTTTACTGCTTTATATATATATAAAAAAGTTGATTTGTGAATTTTATATATACATGATTGACATTGATAATCCTTTTCAAAATTTTAATCTAAAAATCTATAACTTTAATGGGTTCTAAAATTATGGCTTACATCATTCGATAAGTCAAATCTTCATCAATCGTTAAGGTAAAAATATATTTTTTTCTTAATTATTTTAGTCGATTATTATATTGTTAACGAGTTATCTTTTTCAATGTCTATTACATTTTATTTGTATTGACGTTTATCTTTAATTCATGTCTTTAACTACTTATGTTACCATCTTTAATTTAAACCTTATGTTATTTGGATGTGAAATAGTTGCATCGGTATGGTTAAAAGTTATTTTAATTAAAACTTGTCATTATTTTGTAAAGTTATGTTAGAAACAACATATAAATAAACAACGTTTGCTCACCACTATATTTAGTTATCGGGTACCCGCCGCCGCATTGCGCGAGTACCCGGCTAGTAACACTAAAATCACAAACAAAAGATAAGTTGATTCCCAGTCAATTATCAACTACAAGTGTGAATTCTCAAAGTTACTATATGTAATATGAAGATTAAGTCAATTGATTGGAAATATATTAATAATTATACTTTGGTTAAAAGTTTCTTGATTTTTGTTGCGATGTTAAGGTTTTGTAGGTTAAGGTCCATTAGGGTTAGGTAAACATACTTAAAAAAAAAAAAATTTTCCAATGTGAAAGGGTAAAAACGGGAACCTTTAAATAAAAAAATATCAATTAAGGGGGGGGAGGGTAACCCCAATCAAAAAACTTGTTTTATGAAACTGGTTGAAAATTGGGCAATTTTAACCTGGGTTCTGAGTTGCCCACATCACATTACGGGTCCCCAAACTATTTCCATTTCTTTATATTAATTTTTTAATTGGACTTTTAGTTTTTAAGCTTATTTTTTGTCAAGGCCATTTTACAAAACATTAATCGTCTCCATTCTTCATCCCCCCACCATCTCCAAAAACAAATCTTTAAATCCTCCCTAATTTGCAATTAACATTTCCACAAAACCACGGACCACCAACATTGAAATAAGGGATTTTCCATCCAAGTATGGAACGGGAAACTGTTACAGGGCGGGGGAACCCCACCATACATGACAAAAAAAGGGAATTTATCAAAAAACTTAGACCAAAAAGGAAAAAATGTAGTAGTTGGGGAACTCCTGGACAACTAAGCCCGTAAACCACAAAAAAAAATCTATTGACATTATATACCCATATATATTCAGTACCCCCCAAATCATTTATACAAGCTATCACGTGATAATAAACAACATTAGGAGGTTTCTTTTCCAAATGTCCCCCATAAAAGCCCATCATTCTAACCAAAATCTGGGGTGAACTCATATTTTACTTTTAATTTATAACTATAACATAATACCTTGGGGCAATTTCCCCAGGGTCATAAGTAGCGGTTATTAGAAAGTTAAATATTTGTAAAGTAAAAATTTAGCCAATTTAGTGAAGCGGGGGAAAAGGGAGTGTGGTTTGGGGAATTGGCAAATTTCTCAAACGTTTGCCCTTTACTTCAAAATAACATAACCTCAAGTTATGATTATTTTTAGGGTTAAGTCCATTAATAGGTAACCTACTTACCAAAAACAACACTTTTAGGTAATGTACTTTGTATTTACCATTAAGACCCATCAAACTTGTTATGACTTGTTAAAATAGACAATATCACTTGTTTGAGTGCCACCTAACCATTACGGGCCCACTATTCATTTTTTTATATTTTTTATTGACTTAGCCATTTTTTCCTTCCATTACAAACACAATTGTCTCATCTTCATCACCATCTCCAATGCATACCTTTCACAACCACACCACTATCAGCCAAAGCACCAAGAATAGTAGCAAATGTAAATGGATTAGGCTTAACTCCATCCACTTGCATCTGCAAATGAAGCTTTACCGATTCGTCATAAAGTCCTCTCAACAAATAGCCCGTCAACATCGAAGTCCACGACACCACATTCCTATCCTGCATCTCACTACACACCCTCTCTGCATCCCAACCCCTTCCACTTCAGTTTTCGTATACATATCAATCAAGGAAGTCCCCACACAAACTCCCACATATCTTCAAAACACATGAAAAACTCCCACATATTTTCATTAGCTCGCGCGTACTCGAAAAGTAAGTGGTTATGGTTAGAATCAGAAAAATATTTTTGAGTCATTTCGTCGAACACTTTGTGCGCATTGTGTAAAAAACCAGGTTTACCTTGGGTTTTGAAAGTGAACAAGATAGAAAGATTCCAGCGGTTTCTTCGGCATTCCACCGCCTCGCTAAACCCATATCTTCCCAAGTAGTTTGTTGTTCTTCAGTTTTCAATCTACTGACACCACTACATGTGTACGATCTGATCTTGAGATTTGTTTCAACGAATTACTGTTGTGGGTTTCTAATTTAGTGTGTTATGTTTGTGTATTCTAATTTACTGGGTTGTGGCGATTCGTGATGATGATTGACTCACGTAGTTAGATGGGTGGGGTTATAAAAAAGGAGGGTGGTGGAGGAGGAGGGGTGGTGGTGGGTTGTGATAAAGAATAAAAATAAAAAATTTATTTAAAAATGGTGATGTGTCAGTTTTGAGCCGGTAACCCTTTCAAAATTTGACCGTTATTGCCTATATTGAACAACATTTAAAAGTTTGATGGGTCTGAATGGTATTTTTCAAAGTTCGTTACCTAACAGTTTAATTTTTTGTAAGTAGATTACATATCTATGTACTTAACCCAAGGTTTTTCTCTTACAATATTTTCGGTCAGAACCCAAAATAACTTATAAATGCCTAACTAGATTGATAGGTCCCATTTATTATCCAGTTTAGCTAAAACAAATGACCAATAACATATTTGGAAAAAATAAAAAAACAAATGACCAATAAAATCTTTGGAAAAAATAAAAACCTTATATTGCAGTATTGCACAAAGTTTTAACTTCTAACCTTAAATTGAGAAATAAAAAAGTTAAATACCTTAAAATTAAACGTGCGGTTTGCATAATAAAATTTTGGAAACATATTAAACATAGCATACTAATAAGTAGAAAAGTTTAATATAAACCTAAAATTTATTAAAGACTCAATGGACCAATCCTAGTCATTTTTTTTATCAAGTTAAAAAAACCAGGGTTCTAAAAGGCGCGCTATAGCGGCGCCATAGCGCGAGGCGTGACCTCCACGTTACGAAACAGGCCTAGGCGTCGTCTCTAGGCGTGGCGTGCAATAAAGCGCGATAAGGCATGATAAAGCGCGCTATAACGCGCCTTTTTTTGAAGCTTTTAAAAGATTTCATGGACTTGAGCTTATTTACAAGTATTTATGATTTGGGTTGCATGAGATTCGGGCTTAGTAACCCTATAACTCAATTTTTTGACCACTCCATATATATTTTTTGCCGCCTTGAGTCACGCCTTAAAAACGCTATGACGCAACGCCTCACGCTAAAGTTTGAGGCTTGGCTATGCCGCCACGCCACGCTTCACGCTATTTATAACCTTGAAAAAAAACACACTTTCACCTCTTTTTTAAAATTAAATATCTCACAAACCGTTCATCGTTACGCAAAACGAAACATATCATCGCGACGAAAGTTAAATCATCTTTCTGTAGAGGGGCACTTCTATATACTTTCGATGAACTTTTGTTTCGATTTTTTTCCAGTTACGTCTGGAAAAATCACATGTGATTTGTGATACAATACAAATCACATTCACATGTGATTTTTTCAGACGTAACTGAAAAAAAAATCAAAAAAAAATTTGTCGAAAGTATATCGAAGTGCATGTCTACTGAAAGATAAAAAAATACTCGTCGTGATAGTGTGTTTTTTATCGTTTGACGATTTACCATTTGCAAAATATTTTATTGTAAAAAAAGTTAGAAAGTGGGTTTTTTTATTTTGATGAAAAAATAAGTGGCTAGGATTAATTCATTTTTAGATAATTTTGGATCTACATGTTTCAGCTTGTATCTAGATTTCAGAATGAGTATGCAAGTTCTACATCCCTTTCTTTGGTATGTTATAGTCTACCAACGGGCGTATCATTTAACTCTAACAAAGAAATCAATCTAAATATTTTGTTTAATAATACAATTCACCTTTTTACCAAAAAAGCTATAAAAAGATCAATCTAAAATAATTATATAAAAAAATGGCTTAGAAACAAGGAAGAAATTAGTATGTACCTTGTAACCTTGGTGACTGATGGAGATTATATGATTAATTATATGTGTAGTTTTGTATATGATCCTTAAAGTTCTTTATATAAGAGAGTAATAAGCCAACTTTGAAGTATACTTTGGCTAAGTAGCAAAGCAAAGAATCATTCACTTCACTATCATGCTTTTCTTCACTATTAACTAAAGAGTGATACCAACGGGCATTTGGTCTAATGGTATGGAGGTTTTACCCTCCTAGGCAAGGTCTCATGTTCGAGTCTTTTCTAGAGCGATAGGGGTTTCCTCCCGCGTGTGTAAAGGGAAGGGTGTTATTGCCTTCTGAGCTGGACTCAACCTGGTTGTGTGGGTTCGCTACGCCTTCTGGGCTAGGGGCCATGTAGCCACAAATTGCCGTTCCAAAAAAAAAAACTAAAGAGTGATCTTTTTCTTCAGCATCTTATTCTACTTTTTCGATCATCAGATACACGCAATTTGGATCAGAATATTGCAAATCCTTAGCTAAATGCCATCTATGTGGAGCATAAGTCCATTTAATGATTGAAATTACAACTGATTTTTTAATTGTATGAAAAAGCCATACATGAGAAATTGCAACTATTTGGTTCGATACATGCATGGTACCAAAGAAATTTTAATCCCGCGCGTTTCTGAGGACTTTCTATCACTAAGTATTAGCATATGCTAAGTTGCAGCTCAATTCACACATCTTTTATATAAACATTTGACATTTCCAATAATATTCTCGGTGTACATCTAAATTTTTTTGGTGTTACAGTTCCATGTATTAGCATATCTTAATTTTACATATCACTACGTATTAGACCATCTTTATTCACAACCTCTTCCAACCCAATCTCTCATTAAAATATTATTTTCTTACTTTTACACCTATACAATCTATACATACAACCAACCTCAACATTTTTACCATTTATTAACAATCCAAACTAAAATCAAATATCAAATATTATAAAACTTATATTTATTTTTCATTGTCACTGAGTGAAGAGAATATTATTCATTGGGAAATGGGAAAAGTAAAGGTTGGACTAAGGATTTGAGAGTCACCAAACGACTAGGTCGTGACTTTCTCTTCCCTTCTTTTGAAAATTTTCAATATAATATTATTATTTTTACCCACAATCGGTTGGATGAACCTACCGATAAACATAGCCTTAGCATATGCTATACAGGAGAAATTGCAACTATTTGGTTCGAAACACAAACTAAGATCATCGATTCATGCATGGAACCAAAGAAATTTCAACCCCGCACGTTTCTGAGATTTTTCTGTTTACTAAGTATAGCATACTAGCTTGCCGTTCCAACAATATTCCCAAACAATATGTGAAAATTTGTTTGGCGTTACGGTTCCATGTAACCACTCAACCCAGCTTTTATACTTGTCGACAAGACACTTGTTTTGTCCCGTTGGAAATACCATTCATTTAATCATTTCTTCTCGAACACTGGTGGTGTTTATCTGTTTGGGTAAAACTTTGATTTCCCAAATGTCAAAATTTACAGGGATAGCTTCTGCAAAACCAATGAAGTAAAAGGGCTAAAAATGTCAAAATTTACGTGGCAGGGTACTATTCTACCACTAGACCACTGGTGCTTTCTGTTTGTATCTTGTTGGTATCTTTTTAATATGTTTTACGATCATATGACAATATTATTTGCAAATATAATGGTTCCCTGTTTACGTAAAAGCAACTTTGGAGATGTATCCGCTAAGAAAAGAAAATACAATAAAATAAGAAGAATGAAAAATGTTTTTAGTCACACATTTTAAATGAAGGAGAATTTCATGGGAGATACATATCTTTTTGTAGATGTATCTGAAATGTGCGGCTGTGGTTATTACTCATCATTCTCCTTTTACTTTCATTTCTCATCCTTCTCTTTTTGTAGGTGCATCTGAAAAGACTTTGTGTAACATGCTGTTGGTAAAATGTATTCATGTTTGATTGAACTACAATCTTGCTTTTTATCTCCCTTCAGAGTCTGAGATACTAAGCTATCTTTCGTTTGTTTTTTCAGAGGTTTTACCTCTTTATTTGCAAACCATGTCTGTTAAAGAAGAGTTACATCTAAAGCTTTCATCTGCATGAAAAAGACAGTTTTTTTTTGTTCTATTAAAGTACTTCTTTCATTCATTTTTTTCTTTATCCTTTTCACTAGTGTTAAGAGGTGGCAAAACATGTCATTTTTTACGTTTTCCTCTGTTTTTTACGTTTTCGTCCATTTTTTTACGTTTTGACATTTTTTTTACGTTTTCATCCGTTATTTAACGTTTTCATATTTTTTACGTTTTCCTCCGTTTGTTTTACGTCTAGGACGTTTTTTTACCTTTTCGTTTGTTTTTTATTTACGTTTTCGTCTGTTTATTTACGTTTTCGTCCGTTTTTTTTTACGTTTTCGAACATTGCTTACTTTTTTCGAGTAATCCGTTTTTCAACAGTTTTTATGATACGTTTCGTCTGATTTTTTTTACGTTTGTCGAACGAGTTTTTTGTTTTACGTTTTCGTCTGGATTTCATTCGTTTCGTCCTTTTTTTACAGTTTTTCGTCCGAATTTCATTGTTTTCTTACAATTTTTCGTTCTGTTTTTTTCGTTTTCCGTTAACGTTTCTTACCATATTTCGTCCGTTTTTGCATTGTTTTCTGTTTGTTTTTTTTACGTATTGTTCTGTTTTCCCACGTATTCGTATGTTTTTTTACTTTTCTCAGCTTCGATGGTATAGAGGTCAATCGAAAACTGTTAAAGAACGGATTAACCTGTACGAACAACGATACGTAAACGTAAAAAAAAAAATCTGTACGTAATACGAAAAAAAACCAACGCAATACTGAAAGAAAAAATGAGAGAGATAACTAAAAAAAACGAGAGACGAAAACAGGACGTAGAAAAACAACAAACGAAAGTACATTAAAAAATGGACGAAAACTGTAAGACTATACAGAACGAGAGAAAACCATGAGAGCCGAAGAAAAACTAAAAAAAGAATGCGGACAAAAATCGTAATAAAATATACGAACGAAATACAGATAAAAAACGGACAAAAACGTATGAAATTCGGAAACGAAAAAGAGGTAATAAAAGGCGAAAACGTAAAAAAATAGGCGAAAACATACAAAAAGGGAGGAAAACGAACGAAAACAGACAAAAACGAACGATAACAGACGAAAACGAACAAAAAAAAGACGAAAACGAACCAAAAATATACGAAAGCGAACGAAAAATTTAAAAGGCGGATGAAAACGAAAGAAAACAAACGAAAACGTACCAAAACGACCGAAAAGGTAAAAAACAGACGAAAACATTTAAAAAACAAACGAAAACGTAAGAAAACGGAAGAAAACGTAAAAAAACGGACGAAAAGTAAAAAGACGCACGAAAATGTAAAAAGACAGACGAAAACGTATAAAAACTGATAAAAACATACGAAGACGCAAAAAAGTGAAAAATTGGGTGGTGGTGGTGGGAGGTGGTGTTGAAGAAGTGGAAAGAAGTGAAAGATTATGTCTGAAATATTAAAGAAGTAATAAGTGTTTTTTAGCACTTATGTCTGTAAGTTAGGGTAAAATTGTGTGTCGACTTATCATTAACATCAAGGGTATAAATACATGAGTTTGGACTAATCTAGAAGTGGGCTAGAGCCCATTAAAAAAATATCAAATAATATAGTGGGCTAACACTCCCCCGTAGTTTGAGCGGGAGGACATCGGACGCTCAAACTAGAGCGAAATTCTTCAAACAATGCTGACGATAAACCCTTGGTGAAAATGTCTGCAAACTGATATCTAGAAGGCACATGAAGTACTCGAACCTGACCTGCATCAACCAAATCACGAACAAAGTGAATATCAATCTCAATATGCTTGGTACGCTGACGCTGAACTGGATTGCAAGACAAATAAACTGCACTGACATTATCACAGTAAACAAACGTAGCAGAAGACAAAGGAGTGTGCAACTCACGTAATAAATTACGCAACCAACAAGTCTCAGCAACAGCTTTGACAACACCACGATACTCTGCCTCTGTACTAGAACGAGAAAGCGTTGGCTGACGCTTAGAGGACCAAGAAAGCAGGTTGTTGCCAAGAAATACACAATACCCTGAAGTCGATCTCCGAGTAGTAGGACACCCAGCCCAATCCGCATCAGAAAATGCAACCAAATCTGTGGTAGATGAAGAAAATAACTGCAAACCATAATGCAGAGTACCCTGAGCATACCGCAAAATCCTCTTAAGAGCAGAGAGATAAGGCTCCCGAGGATCATGCATATGAAGACAAACCTGCTGAACTGCATAAGAAATGTCCGGTCTAGTAAAAGTAAGATACTGGAGAGAACTTGCAAGACTCCGATACAAAGTCGGATCAGATACCGGATCACCATCAACACCTAGTTTAGACTCAGTATCAACAGGACTCCAACTAGGGTTACAATTAACCATATGTGTTTTCTCCAAAATCTCAACAGCATATTTCTTTTGAGACAAAAATAAACCTGAAGAATCACGCGTGACATAAATACCCAGAAAATAATTAATTGGACCCAAATTTGTCATAGCAAACTCCTGATGCAAAGAATGAATAATCCGCTGCAATAAACCCTCAGAAGAAGCAGTGAGAACAATATCATCCACATATAATAACAAATAAGCAGTATCAGTCCTCTGTCTATAGATAAATAAGGAGTCACAACGACTATGAGAAAAGCCAACCCAAGTAATGTAAGATGCAAACCGCTGAAACCAAGCTCGAGAGGCCTGTTTTAGCTCATAGAGAGATCGCTGTAATAAACACACATAATCAGGATGAACAGAATCCCGAAATCCAGGAGGCTGTGCATATAAACTGTCTCAGAAAGATCACCATGTAAAAAAGCATTCTTGACATCAAGTTGATAGATCGGCCAATGTCGAGAAGCAGCTAAACTAAGGACATTCCGAATAGTACCCAATTTAACAATCGAACTAAAAGTCTCATCAACATCAAGGGTATAACTACATGAGTTTGGACTAATCTAGAAATGGGCTAGAGCCCATTATAAATATCAAATAATATAGTGGGCTAACAATGTCTGCAAAAAAACAAACACACTTCTTTGGTAACCTCTTCCTCCTGCAGACATAAGAGGCAAGAAGTGCTTTTTTTTAGAAAAACAAACGAAACCTTAGCATCAGCTAGCGCACTATACCTCACATATATGTACGTTGGTAGGTTCGGGCCTGTAAATCGTTTATATTCTACTTTTTTTGAATAAAATGCGTAGTTTGATTCGTGGCCCCAATCAGTCCCTGGTTTTGTGACGGCTATAAAATGCCGATTTATGCATCCTTCAGGATCGATAAAGACCAGGTTGTTCAAGCTAACAGTCAACAGGATTACAACTATGCGCTGCCACCAAATATAGAACATGAGCTTATTTACTTCTAGTTACATAATGGAGAATTAAAAATTGATTTGATTTGTCATTCTTGAAGAAATGACGCTTTTAAATGTGTCACCTCTTGTAATGCACATCAAGGCAAACTTAGGAGTATATTAGTTTGCAGCTTTCATAACATTCAGTTGGCACTTCCTTTTCGTTTGTTTTTATTCGTACCTCATGTTTCTATAAACAACTGGTTGTAGTTTAAACTAGGCCCTTTGGCTGCTTAATTGTGAACCGTTATAGACACTTACTATGATAGTAGCCATTGACTACTTCACAAAGTGGATTGAAGCAAAACCGGTTGCAACCATTACTGGCAACCAGATCAAAAAATTATTATGGGACAATATTGTTTGTAGATTCAGACTTCCAGGAGAAATCATCTCGGATAATGGAAAGCAGTTCCAAGACAATCCGTTCAAGGATTGGTGTGAGAAACTATGCATCCGCCAACACTTAGCTTCTATTAAACATCCGCAAACTAAGATGGCAGCAATTATAGGTGGGCGAGGTTTTATGACGATTTAGTTGGGGTGTGATGACTTTGTTAGGAGGTGTAGGGTAGTGATGGGGTGACATAACTGGTGAGGGTAAATAGGGGTTCGTCGTTAGGTGGGGTTGTGTTTGGTCATCAGGTTGGGCAGGGGGATTTGTGCATCGTGGTGCTGACAAGTAATTATGAAGTCACTTTGTGAAGAAAGAGACAAAAAATAGGGTTGTTTGAAAAGGAAGAAGATAGAATAAAGGATAGATCAGAAGAAGTTGCAAAAAAAAGGAAATGATGAAAGCCAAAAAATGAAATAAAAATTAATGAGCAAAAATAAAAAAAGTCGAAATTAAATTTTCGTGACTCTTTTTTTTATTCTCTTCTTTTACCCTTTCTTTTTTACCGAAGACCTTTTAGAATATATTTTCTGCACTATACGCTGTTTTCCAGCAATGAAGTTTCGGTGTAATCCAGTGCCAACTCTGCAAAAGAAACGCTTATTGTGTGCAATTCCGTTCCGGCCACGTTTAGTCCATTTGACGACCTATACGTCAGGGATGCAATTGGTCATGTCTTATGATTCGATAGTGAATATGACTGGATGTGGTAATGATAGCTAGGTAGTGTTTTTGATGTTGGGTGTGTGCTTTTTAGCGGTCTCACTTGGAAAGGAAAAAGGTAAATTTACCCTGATACGCCGTAGCCACGTATCCCAACTTTCGGCTGTATCCAGGCGGGTGTTTTTTTTTAGACCACTTATATAATAAATACAAGACACTCTAAAACGGGTTTTTTGACTGTTGCAATTTTTCTCTTTATTGTATAGTTTACAACTTAAAGGTCGAATTTCTCAAGCCTATGGTCGAGTACTTAGTTACGATTGCCATAGTAGTCTTCGTGGTTTCTTTCATCGGTGGATGCTTGTGAGTTTTGTTAGTGTTTGATCTAGTTTGTATAGATGGAACAATGTTTGTGGGGCTTGACCACGAGGGGAAGGTGCTTGGGTTGGTGATTGAGGTGTAGGGGGTGGGGGGGGGGGGTTGCTAGGCATTGTTATGTAGGGAGGTTGGGGTGGATGTGTGTGGGGGATGGAGGGGGGTGAGACGTGGATGATAGGGGGGGTTGCGGCGTAAGCGAAGTGGGGTTGGTTGTGAGTTGTGATGGGTTTGGGGGCGGTTTGGGGAATGGTGTGGGTGTGGGTGGTGTGGGGGGGGGTGTATAGATTATGGGAGGGTGGGGTTGTTAATTAGTTTGTGCCTTGGTGTGGGGGAGCAGAGAAGGGGGGGGAGGGGTGGAGGCGGGTAGTGTGTGTGTTTGGGTGAGGAAGGTTAAATTTGGTGGTTGACTATTTTGGTATAATGTGTGGGTATAGGAGGGGGTGGGGTGGGGGTGAGGTGGCGGATCGGGGTAAGGTGGGTGTGGTTTTGGTGAGGGTAATTTGTTTGATAGGGGGAGGTAGTAGGTTCGGGTGGGCCTGACTGGTGGTGTTGTGTGTGTGGTTGGGTGTGTGGTTGTGGGGTGGGGGGGCTTGAGTGTTATTTTAGTTGGGTGTTGAAGTATGGGGGAGATTAATGGGGAAAGGGTATTTTGGATTTGGGTGGGGGTTTTGTGGGGATTTGGAGTTTTATGTTAATATCCAAGGGGTGATACAATGGTGGTGGGAGGGGGATTCTTGTTTGGTTTTTTGGGGGGGTTTGTGGTGTGGTGTTGGGGGGGTTGGGGATCTTAGGTAAGGATCATACCTTTGCATATGATTGACTTATTTGTTTGGTGGGCTATGGGAAGGTGAATTGGGGTGATGTTGGGTTGGGGTTATTGTAAAATGGGTTTAATAAGTCACGATGGACTTAGGGGACTCTTTTTAACAAGTTTCATTGTTGTTATTTATTAGGTTTTCTTATAATTATTAAGTTAAAATTAATTAATATTAATAATTTTAGGGTAGGGTATGGTATTAAATGGATCTACACACTGCTTATTTGAAATTTCCATTGGGTATAATTTATAACTATACTATAGGAAGTATTGTGGTATTGACAGGGATTTGCGTATTGGGTTTTGGGTAGGCGGGACGTTGTATTCGTGAACAGGACAGGATCTTAGGTGGGATAGGGGGTTTACAGGTTTGGATTGGGCTTGAGAGATATTTGAGGATTTTTTTAGCGTTGGTCAGGTATGGTGGGGGGGGGTGTGGTGAGTGGGGCTGTGGTGGGAGAGGGGGAGGGGTGTGGGGGTGGGGTTTGGTGAGTGGAGAGGGTGGGGGAGGGTATGAGGGGTAGGTTGGGGTAGTGGGTTGTTTTTTTTGGTTGGGTGCGGGGATGTGTATTGTGTTTAGTGGGTCTAAGGGGTATTTGGTAAGAGTAGATGATTTATTTAGTTTTATTTATGTTATGGTTGGTTGTGGTGGTTTGGTAGTCGGATGAATTGATAGTAGTATCGAATAAAAGTTGTAGTAAGAAAGAGTAGAATTAGTTTCAATGTAATAGTTTGAGAGTTTTTGTGATTTTGTAGGGAGTGTGTTGTGGTTTAAAGATAAAGTGGTTAGTGAGATTTGTTTTAACGCTGAATATTTATAGGTGGAGGGTGGGGTTGGAGTAGAATCGAATGTTTGTTAAAATTGTTTTCAGAAGTATTATTAGTCTGTTCGTGTTCAAAGTTAAGTTAGTTTTAGTAAGTATTGTAAAGAAAGAAGTTTAGAGAAACAAAGTATGTAGTTTAGTTTAAGTAAGTATTAAATAATAGTTAAGTTAAGTACCGCCTATTGTATTTTTTTAAGATAATGATATAGATATAGAATTAAGAAAGATTACTTTATGTATGATATATTCGCATGTTTATGCCGCCTTTCATCATACTCCCCTATCAAACTCGCCCTCGAGATGGATAAGCAAGAGAAGAGATAAGAAGCAGCCTTTTGCATTCTTTGCCATAAGAGAGCCACCATCAGAAGCCATTTTAAGGCTCATCGAGATGGGATAGAGTAGATCCGCTCGAGAATCCTCTTCTCTCTCTCGTGATCTGGGAGATAATCCTTCATCCTCGAGATAGAGGATAGAAAGTAGGTTGAAGCAGCCATTAAGGCCATCTTGAGCCATTATGCAATAGAGACAAGAGTGTATGGCCATTGTTTTTTGAAGAGAATTTTGATACTTGAAGCCATTGATGGCCATTAATCCATGTTGAAAGCATTAGCCAAGAGCCATACCATTTTTGTAGGGAGCACCATTTGAAAGCCATTTTCTTTTAGCCATTGTACTTATTAATCAAACCATACATTTAATCAGAAGAATTCAACTTTGGTTTTAATACAGGTTTTCTAAAATTATTTGGCTCGTTTCGCTTCTTTGTCTCGTTTTTCTCAGCTTTATGTCTTTTGTTTGTTTGTTTATTTGCTTTTAGCGTGGTTTTTGTGTTTTTTATTAGAGTTGTGTTTTTTTGATGTTATTGTTTTACGTTGTTGTTTGGTTTTAGTTTGATATTGTGTAACCCAAAATCCTGTGTGTCCAGTCGATTCAGGTTGAAACTCCCCCCACCTTTTTAACCTCTAGTAAATATGTATAGATAGGTATTAACAGTAATTAGACTCTAATATAAGAGAGAATTAAATACTGATAGAATAATAGGTCAAATCTCACTTTAGTGGTTTGACACCTCTACTTATCCGCGTAGCTTCCATCTTGACCGGGTACTCTGCCTGTTAAAGTGTTGTCTTTTGGTTAGTCGGTATAATATTAATGTAAAACCTGATTAAATAACACCTTACAACGACACATCAGGTTTTGGTGCCTGTTTAGAGGAGGTGATTAGTTTAAATCTTTATTTCTTTTTAGTATTTCTAACCTTTAACTTGTTTAGTGTAAAATTATTAATTCTGATTTCTAACTGCTAATTGTTTAGTTTAATTGCGTGCTTTAATTTATCGCGTTTTTTATTTCTGTATAAAATACGACGTATTCAGTACCTTCTGAAAAAAGATATATTTAATAACTAGATATAATATGACGTATTTGTTGATTTAACATTTTCTTTCTAGTAAATCTTTTTCAGGAAACGCCGTATTCAATCTTTGAAAACGCCGTATTTAGCTTTCTGTTCAGATACGACGTATCCTGCAAATCATACGACTTATTAGTCTTCACATACGGCGTATCAATTGCAGACCAGATCACTTCTGTGGATTTAAATTTTAGAGCTGTCTTACTTTAAAAATGTCTTTCATGACAGGAACATTATTTGATCCATTCCAGATCCCATACCTTAAAAAGAAAATTAACAATGGAAGAAATGGTAAATAAGTTTATCAATGAAGGAAGACGGGAACATGATGAAACTGAAGCATTTATAATGGAATTTAGAAAACTAACGAACTCCTGCTCAAGAAAAGAAACAAACTTCTGGTGCGAACTCGGATTGGAGGTATTTGGGTTGACAAAGAGCATTCGAGAGAAGTACCATTCGGTCAATTTTGAAATTAAAGGAGTAACCCTAGAGGTGCGCAAGACCACATCAAAGCCACCCAAAAGACCAATATTGCAATTAAACCTCTAACGCCTCATCACGATGAACCGGTAACACCATTAGAAACCCCACCCGAATCCGAACCTAAAAAAACCTTGGGAAGAAGGAACTTAGACCCAAAATATCAAAAATAAATTTTCCTCAACGGTTTGAAAAAGAAATAAGAGAAGCCCAAACATCGAAAGTACTTAGAAACCTGAAACAACTCAGCTAAACATCCATTCACCGAGGGCACCTTGCTCAAATGCTAAAGTATGCTAAATTTCTAAAAAGTTTGCTGTCAAACAAAACAAGACTGAAAGAAGCTTACACAGTAACAATGAACGAAAGATGCTTCGCGGTTTTGTTAAACAAACTTCCACTTAAAGAAAAAGACACAGGAAGTTTTACTATCCCTTGTGATATTGGCAACTTACACATCGATAATGCTTTGGCAGATTTAGGAGCCAGTATAAGCCTGATGCCCTACTCGATGTATGAAAAACTAGGACTCGGTGAACCAAAGCCGACAAGAATAAGTTTGGAACTTGCAGACAGGTCCATCCAATATCCTCGGGGGATAGCAGAGAATGTACTCATTAAAGTCGACAAGTTTGTTCTCCCGATCGATTTCGTTATATTGGATATGCGAGAAGATACTAGAATTCCAATAATCTTAGGAAGACCATTCCCAGCAACCGCACGAGCTATGATAGATGTATTCAACAAAAGGATAACTCTCAGGGTTGGGGACGAGGAGGTAATCTTTGATGTCTATCAATCAATAAAAAAAACCCTACCGATGACGATGAATGCTCTGGGATCGATGATCTAGACCAAACTATACACTTAGAAGCTCAGGAATTAATGGAAACGACCATACTGATTCATTCCTGCTTAACGATCTAGACATCGACCAAGCCGATTCAAAAGGACGAAGGGTGGACAGTGCACCGAACCAAGTAAGAGCCAAGAAACAAAGAAAAAGGTCGAACTTAAAGACCGGCTGAAACAAAAGTGCTCCCCGGGAGACAACCCGGTTATGTTTTTAATTGTTTGTCGCATTTAGATTGTTTGAATTTTAATTTTATATTGAGTCTGTCTGCCCAGACATACATACGGCGTATCGAACCCCTCTGGATACGGCGTATGCATGTCTGGACAATTATCAGTTTTTTAATTTCAGTATTTAAACTCCAGTATTTAATTGTTTTCACAAGTTTACATACGGCGTATCCTAGGGTTTTGGATATGGCGTATTGTAACCTGTACAGTTGTGTGTGTAATTGTTTGCTTGTATTGTAGGTTAGCGAAAGCACGAATTGCACGAACATCTTCTAACTTTTTTGCAGGACCTTGCTGTAAACGAAACCGACTTTAATGTATAGTCTGAAAATACCTCGTGTTGACCTCTCTTGGGCATTCTGAAGCCCTCGTTAACACTCTTCTTGCTCAAACACTCAAAATGGAAAACCATCCGGAGCAAACTATCAGGGAAGTTTTCTCGTTCTAATTCCTTTCCCATATTATTTAACTGTTTGTCTATACAACGAGGACGTTGTATAATTTAAGTAGGAGGATGGAGAATTAGAACGTACTTGTCCTTATTTTCACAAATAAAATGCTAACATGCCTAAAAATGGATCAAATTAAAAAAAAATTAAGCATAACTTTTTGTGAAAAATCACTAGTTACATTACCTAGCGCACTATAACCCTTAATGTCTATTTGTGAGAATTAAGCCTATCCGTTTCTAATTGCTTACTAAAATTCCACAAAAATATGAGTGTGCTGGTGATGTAGTAGACTTTATAACTTGGCCTGGTATATCACTCGAGACCTCAATGATGAGTACTATGGATTTAGATGGAGTAACATGCTTGACTGGTAAATTTCTAGGATTAAACCAAAAAGCCTACATGTCGTACTGGTTAGTTAACCCCCGTGTAACCCTTTTGCTTACTCTTATTTTTAGAGTAAAGATACCCCTAGAACAACCTGCTGAGCCATTCCTTTCTTTTTTTTCCTCACCAATTAAAAATTGTTTCGTTTCACCTTTACACCTTAGCCTACCGTGTAGATTAAAGCCTATTTGATCAAATGTTGTTAGTCTCTTTCGTGTAAAGTTTTGTAGTTCCTGTGTCAAAGTGAAAATTTCTCTATCTATGTACTGGTCGAGAAAATTGCACAATGCAATGGAAATGTTTGTAGCTCGTGTGTTTTTACTACTTTCACAATTATGTGTTATGTCGAAAGAAGAAAGTTCAATGAGAAAAATTAGCCGGACAATGTGATTATGAAGTACGGATAAACTACGCGAGAATTATGATGTATTGTTGAGGGAAAAAAGGAAAAAAAGAGAAAAAAACAAAAAATATATATGAATGATGAAAAGATAATCGGTCATAGAGATTACACAATGAAATTATTTGAATGGATCGATTATTCGTTGATACGCACAAAAATCAACGATGTAAAGTATTGTAAAAAGTGGCCGATATCACCACTTATTTTGTAAAAGTATGTAAAGTTCGGGATGTAAGGGAAGTTGACCGTTATGGGAACGCCAACTTAGGTTTTCATTGTCATCTATGATCGAGACGTATGTTTATAAGTTCGAGTCTTTGTCATGGAATGGTCAGGGAAAGTTACTAGCAACCGCACCTTATTTTTGGCTTTAATCATATTTGTTTGTTTATTTTATTTAAAATAATTTTTAATTCCCTTTCCTGATAACTAACCTTAGGGATTCTACTCGATTTATGAGGATTGTGTACGAGCATGGATGTCTATTCGATCGATTAAAGGCCATGTATTAAGTCATGTCTTCAGCTGCCTTTGTTTGACGACGACCTATGGTGAAAGTCTGAAAGTCAACACCCTATTTCATTCTTCATTTTAATAAAAATGATTTAAAAACCCGAGCCTTCTAATAAATACCCAATTTACCTTTTGACTTGTTACTCCTTAGCTTTAGAGGTGGAGATGTGTATCCTTGCCAAGCTATGATACGAAGCTAATCACGACTGAGCAAATGAGCGTACCACAAAAATGATACACCCTAAATTAGTTGAGTGATCTGTGAGGTGATTTTCATTTCATATTTCGGAGGGCTTGTTTTGCTCTACAGGTGTTCCGAACATTGAAAGAAATGCTTAACGGAAAAAATCCTTAAACCTCGGTTGGGATACATGTTTCAAAATCTTCTAAAGTCTACTTGAGGAACTAGTAGGATTCAAATTTTTTGGTTTTTAGTTGGGGGGTGGGAGGGGGGGGGGGGGGGGAGCCGTGTGAGGGGGATATTTGAATATCATAAAATACGTATACTTTTACTATCATTTATCCCACGTATTTTACACACTTTATAATAATTATTTGGCAAGATATTGGTACTTAATTGTTAAGTTTTATTTATGCGGTGATTATGGATTCACTTTTGGAAGAAGAAGCAAAGGCGGCAATTTCTAGAGCTTAAACGAAGACATTTTAAGAATAATATTTTCTGCACCTATACGCCGTATCCAATAATGAAAATACGGCGTATCAGCGCCAGCTCAGCACAAGAAACGCGTAATGATCAATTCTTGATCCGGCGTAATCCCTACAAACTCAATTCGCCGGACTGCTACAGCGTTTCATCAGTCAAAGATATGCATTTAATATGATTGATGGTAATTATCTTAATTGATTTGATCTTATCGCGGACTCCAAGGAAATTAACCCCTATAGTCGTATTCTACTTATCCTTCATTCGGTATCTAGGGGTTTTTTCAGAAAACTATAATACAAGACTCAAAAACGGTTTTAGGTGCATATTCTCATTTCTCCTGTATAGGTATACCACTATAGTCGAATTTCTCAAAACCAAGAAAAAGCAGCCAAGGACGAGCTATATACTCTTAATTCCTTAGAAGACATCGTGTAATACTACTTTCTTAATCCATTTGATTTTTAATTGTTTTGATCACTTTTGTAATAATGACAATGATTGGGGTACATACATAGGGGTATTAGCTGTTAATGAAGATAATAATGTTTGGTTTGTTTTAATCGACTTTGCTTAATTTATCGTTGTTGTTTAATTATGTTTATCGCCTTATACTTGTTTAGGGCTTGTACATGCGAACCTGTCATATCAACTGGGTCTATGGAGACCTAACCCTGGTAAACTAGATTGCGGGATGGCTCTCATGTTGTATTTTATTTGCCTCGGACCTATAGGATCACAAATGGCACCTTATCATTACTCTTTGATTATGAGTTTAGTTGACCGGCAGGTTACCCGATAATTGTTCAACCAGTATTGTTCATTTATTAATTGGTATTGATTTTGGTGGTGGACTACCGAAGCAATAAGTGGGTAAAGTCCCAATGGGCTAGGGTATTAACAGGATCACCACTGCTTTAATTCCCTATGGTAGATTATAATTAAACTATAGGATGCTTTATGCGGATGCGTTAATCGTGACAGGATTGTTTATGTCTAGGTCTTAGGGACGTACCACCTAAGTCTTAAGAATGATATGCCGCCTCGAGATAAGCAGCCATTGCACTAATTAATCAAACGAGCATTTAATCAGATTTAACATGGTTAAGATAGTTTTCTATTATTTGGCTCGTTCCGCTCTTTTGTCTTGTGTTTATTTGCTTTAGTGTGTATTGTGCTTAGAATTGATATTTGTCACCATAAACCTGTGCCAGTCTCTCAGGCTGAAACCCCCCCTTTTTTACCTCTAGTAAATATGTATAGCATAGGTTTAACCAGTAATTAGACTAATCTAGATAGAATAAAATACTGATAGAATAATAGGTTAACTCTCACTCTTAGTGTTCGACACCTTACTTACCGCGAAGCTACATCTTGACCGGGTACTCTACCCGTTAAAGTGTTGTCTTTAGATTAGTCGGTTAAATATAAATGTAAAACCTGATAATCATAAATAACACCTATACAACGACATATCAAATGGCCTGGTAGAAAGAGCAAACCGTAGTCTTGGAGAAGGGATAAAAGCAAGATTGGATGAAAGGAGCAAAAACTGGATGGAAGAACTTCCTCATGTTCTATGGGCACACCACACTATGATAAAGACAGCAACGGAGACACTCCATTCTCATTAACATACGGAACGGAAGCCGTCATCGCAGCGGAAATTAGCATGCCCACACTAAGGACAGCGGAAGTAGACCCAACACAAAACAATAAAGCTCTGGAAATTAACCTCGACATGTTGGAAGAACGGAGAGAGCAAGCAGCCATACGTGAAGCGAATAGCAAAGCAAAAATGGAAAAGTATTACAACTCCAAAGTCCGAAGCACGAGTTTTAAGCCAGGAGATCTCGTGTAACGCAACAACGAGGCAAGCCGTGCGGAAGATACTCGGAAACTAGGCCCCAAGTGGGAAGGACCGTATGAGGTTACAGAAGCACTTGGAAAGGGGGCATACAAGCTAAGAGACCGTGACGGAAATCAGCTTCCGCGGACTTGGAACATCAGCAACCTCAAGAAGTGTTACATTCACAAAATGTAAGCAATTCACCCATGCGGACTCCGCGGTGGGGGTAATGCATTCCAATCTATCTTATTCATGCATTGTAATGTTTTCTTTTTTGAAACTTTAATAAAAAGTGAAGCTTAGTTACCTTCACAAATTTTACTTTAAAACATTGTTATTTACTATGCAAAGTTAATATATTTGTGATTAAGACGCGCACACAATAGGGCATGACCGAATAAATGTTATTCCGTATAACAAAAGGATGAGTAAACCTAACAATTAACTCAAGTATACGTAAGAGGTATTGCAAACCCAGTATAGGGAGAATAACCCATAAATACTCAAAGTAAGACTATCTTATAATCACGATATTAAAACGATAGCAAGATCATAATTCAAAGTTAAACATTCAAATTGTACAAGTACATTTGACCGCATCCAAAAAGGTCACACATGACCGCGGTATGTAACGGATAAAAACACTTAGAAACATTCTTTACACAGAGAAGGCCGTACCAAAAAGGTCACATGCGACCACGGCCAGACATACTAACAGGTCACTGAATATTCAGCTCCGCGTCATCAACGTTAGGGAAAGGGTTAGCATCTGCACCTACACCTTCTTGACCATCCACATGCACAACCTCGTAGTCATATGTCGAAATAAGAGGAATGGAGCTTACAGAAGCAAAAGTGACAGACAAGGCCGTGGTAGTGTTGGGAGCATTACCGGAAGTACCTTCCAAAGCAATGGAAGATAAAGGCTCAGCTAAAGGAATAAAAATGTCACAGAGGGCCTATCTGTAATTTATAATGTTCTCCCTGATCTTTTGAACTCGGGCATGAGAAACGTCCAAGGAAAGTGACAAGGCAGTAGCACCAACGACAGTTTGGTCTGGTGAACGATGAATGGGAACCATTAGCTGATTAACATGAGGCTGCGACTCAGTCAAGCCCAATTTTTCAGCAAGAGTGTCATCCAGACGAAGAAGGTTCATTATCGTTTTGACGCTAGCATCTTTGTTGGATCTTAACTCCGCGATTAAGGAGAAATTGACACTTTGAAAGCGTTACAAGGCAGAGATATAACCAGTTTCCGCAAATGGGTTATACGCAGCGACATCAGTCAAATTTCTGCCCTCCGCACCATGGGTAAATCCGGTAGATAGTCCATCCTGCATACCTTTCTTGACAGCCTTACCAATCGCTGCTCCGAGAGTGGATAGATATTCAGTAGAGTTTAAACATTTGGCGATGGCAAGTTCCATGCCGTGGGTAAGTAGCCACCGACGCCCGAAAATGGTAGTCAAGAGATGCAGATAG
>BQNB010016362.1:0-71754 GCA_026074375.1 Tanacetum coccineum
ACTGTCAGTACTAACTATAACTATCAGTACTAACTATTAGTATTGTCGGTACTAAGTTAGGAAAACGTAATTCCCAACAGTCTTTGCTTTACTTTAGTTTTCATTTTAGTATTCTCTATATAGACATCATGTGTTGTGATAATATCCATTCTTGTTTACGCCTCGCGTTTCCGCCTTGGCTGGGTGTGACAGATTGGTATCAGAGCCATTGGTTATAGAGAACTAGGTGGTTGAGCCTAGACTATAGCTTAAGGGTCCCTCATATAGATGCATTTAGGGCTTATGCGTAAGTATATACCTATTATGCTTATTTTCCCTAAGTTTCATAAAGTACATTATACTATATACTATATATATATGTTGAATTTTTCTTTGTTATTTTGAGATTTGTATCCTGATATAGTCTATGTTTTGTGGTCTATTATAGTATGTCTTCCCCTATTCGTAGAAAGTACCATGATTCGGTTGCTTTCGCAACTGGGTGTAAAAGAATTAAGAATAGCAAGTGGTGTAACCGCAAGATCCGAATTCCTATTGCCATGTGGCCGTGTAGAGTCGAAGAGAAGATGACCTTGAAGGAAGTTGATGGACAAACGGTTGAGGAAATTGAAACAAAGATAATTGCCAAGGATGGCACTATCACCAGAGTTCCTGGAAAATTTCAAGGTTATGAAACGTCTGAAGAAGAGCTAGTGGAACAACCTAGAAGACATGACTTGTATGGATTTGTAGATCACCCACAACTTCAACAAGGAAATCCTATGAATAAGTTTGCACCACATCGACTACCTCAGCCAAAGGGTAACATGAATGGATGGTTGATAGAAGATGAGGAAGAAGTGGAGAGGAATGAAGTGGACTCGGACCTTGAGTCCACCGCAAGTAGTAAACCTGTGTGGGAGAAGACAACTGAAGATGATCATGACCGCGCGTCTCGTAACTGCCCATGGTGTTCTAAGTGATTGATGTGTTTTTTTAGCTTGTTTTTCTTTCTTTCGACGTTTGGAGCCATGTTAGGAATGTTATTTTCAATGTTTGAATTCTGAGTATTAATAATAAAAGTGATTATTAGGATTATTCCTTGTGTTATTTGTTGGTTTCATTTTTTTAAGGTGCTATATGGTGTGTTATATTATGAAGTGTCTTCATAGGAGGGAGTACAACTGTGAAAGGGGGCATCTATAATTATGGTGGCCAACATAATTATACATGCGCCACGACACAGGTGGACTTGCAAGTATGATTACATGGATTATTGTTGATGCGTTGTATGTATGTATATGGTTATTAAGAAGTATGATTCGATCATGATTCTTATTATATGGGCTAATGTATATAAATTTAATATCTTATAGAAAATGGCTCCAAACCGGCGAAGCGGTCCCAACAACGAGAACCCCGACATTGCTGCTATTATCGCGCAACAATTGCAAGCCATTCTTCCTCAGATTGTCACTCAAGTGACAAACAATGTGAACAATGCTAATGGAGGAAATGGTGGTGGTGGAAATGGAAATGGTGGGAACAACGGATGCACTTTCAAGGCATTCCAATCTTGTAATCCCAAAGAGTATGATAGGAAAGGAGGTGCGATAGTGCTTACTCGTTGGATCGAGAAGATGGAAAATGTGATTGATAATAGTGGTTATGCTGAGAATCAAAAGGTGAGGTATGCGACTAGTTCATTGGTGAACAAAGCTTTGACTTGGTGGAACACTCAAGTCCAAGCAAGAGGACGTGAGGCTGCAATGGCCATGTCGTGGAACGATTTTAAGGCATTGATGGTTGAAGAATTCTGCCCAAGTAATAAAATGGAGAAATTGGAGAGTGAGTTCTGGAATCACAAGATGGTGGGAGCTAATCATGCCGCCTACACTGATAGGTTTCATGAGTTGGCCAAGTTGGTCCCACACTTTGTTACACCTGAGTCATCTCGTATTAAGAGGTACATAGCCGAACTGGCTCCTGAGATAAGGGGAATGCTTCGAGCAACCCAACCAACTACTATTCAAACTGCAATACTGAGGGCTGGAATACTTACTGACGAAGCAGTCAGCTGTGGTACCTTGACAAAGGGTAATGACAAGAGGAAAATAGTGGAAGTGTCTGGTAAGTCAGGAAGATCGTGGAAAGACAACAAGAAGGCAAAAGTGGGCATAGGGTTTGTGGCGACAGCTCCTCCTAGAAATGAAGTCGCAAACTCAAATCCCAAGTGTAGCAAGTGTAATACGTATCACCCAGTAAACGAGCCCTGCAATGTGTTATAACTGTCAAAAACTAGGCCATTATGCCAGAAATTGTTGGGCACCAATTAGACAAGTGACTCCGGTGAATCCTGTTAGAATGAGTAACAATCCGAGAGTGTGCTATGAGTGTGGTAGTCCAGATCATTTTTGCAACACTTGTCCCAAGACGAATCGAGCACTGGGGCAAGCTGGAAATCAATTGGCTTTGGAGGGCAGCCAAAATAACTGAAGCAATGGAAACCAAATTAGAGGAAGAGCTTACAACGTGAATGTGAATGCAATGGAGGCGGTACAGGATCCTAACGTTGTAACGGGTACGTTCTATCTGAATGATCACTTTGTTACCGTATTATTTGATTCTAGAGCCGATTTTAGTTTCATATCTACTGAATTTGCGCCCCTACTTAATGTTAGACCTAGTATTGTGAATCCTGGTTATGTGATAGAAGTAGCTGATGGTAAGAAAGTAAAAGTGGATAGAATTATCCGTGACTGCAAACTAATTATTCATGACTGCAAACTAGAGAACTAGAAAGTTCCCTTGTTTAGCATATTTCTTAATCTTTTGGTCATGGATAGTTTGACATGATTGTGGGAATGGATCGGTTGTCCAACATAGGCTGTGATAGTATGTCATGGAAGGTAGTAGAAATACGTGTGCAGGATGGTAGGGTCCTTAGGGTACATGGAGAACGGGTTGTAGGAATCACCAAAGCATTAAAGAGTGAAAAGGAGGATGAATCGAGGTTGAGCAATATATTTGTGGTACGCGAGTTTGAGGATGTGTTTCTAGAAGACTTGTTAGGATTGCCTCCGCAATGACAAGTGGAGTTCCGCATAGATCTAGTTCCTGGAGCGACGCCTAAAGCAAAGTCTCCATATCATTTAGCGCCTTCAGAGATGTAAGAATTGTCTGGGCACTGCAAGAGTTGGCAAGACAAAGGGGTTTAATACGACTTAGTCATTCTCTATGGGGTTTTTAGCGCCAGTGTTATTTGTCAAGAAGAAGGATGGTTAAATGACCAAAAACGAACATAAAATGCCAAAAATATGCTTGTTTTGCTTTATATACTGTGCAGGTACCGGATATTCACTAAAGGACAAAAATGAAGCTAAAACCGACGAAACCAAGCACGGGATTGGAAAGAACGCAAAAAATCAAAGTCAACAAAAGTCAAAGTCAAAGTCAAAAAGTCAACAAGTCAAAGACGAAGCCGAATCCGAAGAAATCTTATCGGGCCAACCCGTACCCAAATTAATGGGCCGAGTTAGCCCATTAAGCCTTCATTTTTAATCTTATAAGATTTAAAAGTCCAATAAACCTTTAAATGCCAACCGACCCAAGTTTATAAGCACAAACCCACTTAACCAATAAACCCATTAACTCATTACACCATAGGTCCTTAAGGTTTTACAACGTTAGGCCTTAAGGACTAACAATGTTAGTCCCTCAACCTAACACCATTACCCTGTCCCGTTACCCTGTTATCCCAATACCCAGTCAAAACCATTTCCCGCAAATTACACTATTCATTCATCCCCTTCACGTGATGCCTGCACCACAACAAAAACCTACTCAACCCCATCCTAGAAAATGACAAAGGAGGTGCCACCTTGGCAATCCCATGAAATATCATTGGTGGATGGGACTTGGATACTTAATCAAAGGCTGTGATTCAAAGGCTTGGTGAACAAGAAAGATGGAGGGCCAAGATGAGAGCTTTTGAAGCCTCTCTTAAAACAAACACAACAAACACAAGACAAGAAGCTCGAGCTTCATTTGAAGTCTATATATAGGACTAAAAGTCAACAGTACCAGGAGTAGTTTTGAATGTAACTTAGGAGTAGTTTAACTTGTTTTTATTTACTTTACAACTTATTTTTCATTTAAATTCAAAGCCTTGTAATCTCTTTTTAAAGTTGATGAAATTTGAAGTTTTTATGATAAAATTCTATTCTTAAGTTAATGTTACATTGTGTTTAAAAGTATTTCATAAGCTCATATAAGCTCTCTTAAGCTGTTATACCTTAAACAACATAAACTTCCCAAGTTTATAATGTTTAAGTCCTTTTTACCAAAAATCACTCATACGTGTTCAAGAATCTATGGAGCATGGTGAATAATGGATGGCTGTGGTAATAGAGATTATTGGATAAGCATTAGGTCGGTTTAAAAAGTGTTTGGGGGTGTTAAGCTCTTAACCAAAAGCCTAGGACCATTGTAAGTTCTTATTTTCTCATTTTTCATGATTTGGCTTATTTACTGTTTTCAGCTTATTTTATTGCTTATTTGTGCTTATTCAGTTTTAATATAGCTTAGTAAGTCTTATGTTTAGTTTAAAATTGTTTAATTTGGTTTTTTAATGAATCTGTCAAGTTTTTAAGTTAAAACTGTTTGAATACTAGTTAATACTGCTCTTAGTTATAGCTTATTAATAAGAACTTATTTTCCATATGTTTCTGCTTATTTGTCCTTAATATGTCTAGAACTTCATTTGTTTTCAATAATCTAAGCTTTATGAGATCTGTTTTTAGCTTAAAGTTAGATTTTGAGATTTAAAGGAGTGTTTGGGATAAGATTAAAAATGAGTCAAAATAGGTATTAATCTGATTTTGGTTTTTAAATGGGTTTTCACAAACTCTAATTAAGTCCTATAACTAGTTTTCATAAGTTTAAAACAAGTTACTTAAGTTTAGTAGTTTTATCTTTTCATTTTTTCAAGTCTGTCATTTCAATTAGTTACTCAAACTGCTTATTTTTAGATTTTGCTTTCAAGTTGCTTTTAAGGTATTAATTTAGTTCCAATATGGTTCATTCTACACTAGAATTTAAGAGTGTTAGGCCTGCAATTGCTACTTAAAGTCTAGGTTCAATCTGCCCATTTTTTCTTAAGTGTTAGTATAGACAGTTTTTGATCTTACAATTTAAGCTGGAATTAAGTTGTTCTAGGGTCTGAATTTGTTTGCACAAGCCTATTGGGTTGCCTTCTTAATAAGTTTAAGCTTATTTTAGAATTTAGATTTCATTTGCTAGAATAATTTTAGGCCTGCAATTAGTGTCTTAGTTTCTTCTAAATCATAAAAAAAAGTTAGTAAGCTGTCACTTTTGCAGATTTTTTGTTGCTTATTTTCTTGTTCAAATTCCTTAAAATTTAGCTTTTATAAGGTGAATGGCCTGCAATCTTAATCTGTTTGTGGTATTTAGCTTCTCACTTAAGCTTATCAGCTTTTAAATTTAGTGCCAAAAGTCTGTCTAGTACCTTGTGAGTTCTAATTGTTTTGAACTTTTCAGCTGTCTTTAGCTTATTGTTTTTGCTTATTTCTAGATTATTTTAGCTTATTAGGTTTAAGGCCGTGAGGTTGGGAGGGACAAAGAGGGGCTGGGTAGGTGAGGGGGGGTGGGGGTGTGGGCGGGGTGTGGGGGGGTAGTTGTATGGCCGAAATGGGCGGCGAGTGTTGTGTTTGTGTGAGGTGCCCAGTTGAAGTCTGTTGGTTTACGGGCGGGGGGGCCGAGTGGCGGGGGGGGGGGGTTGTTTTGTTCCTTTAAGCTTTAAAAGCTTTTTAAGGACCAGCTTTGTTAGCTTCTTCTGTCATCATTAGCTTATTAGGAGTTGGTAGTTGTTTAGTTTTCAGCTTATTTTACACTACAACACACATCATATTACATCTCAAACACACATCACAACATTTGGCGAGAGTTTAGTGTCCTTAGGGGCGTAGAACATATCATCTATCTATCTCACTATCTATCTCTATATCTTGACGGGGTGTTTTTTTGCTGCATGTGTGCCTTATGATTTTTCCAAATTTTGAAAAAGTTATTTTTTTTAAACATTTTGAGAGTCTTTTTTATATCATACACTCATATCTCTAAGTATCAAAAAGATATTTAAAAAAATATTTTTCAAAGGGAAAAGTGTGCTCATGGGTAAGGTAATAGGGATGTGTCCGCGACTTGCAATAGTCAAACATATATACACACACTAAGACACGGTAGTTAAGGCAGGGGGGGGGGGGGGGGGGGGGGGGGGGGGGGGGGGGGGGGTGAGTGGGGGGGAGGTGTTAAGTGGTGAAATGGGGGGGGGGGAGGATTGTGGTGTTGTAGGGGGGTGTGAGGGGGGGGAGGGGAGGGGGGTTGGGGGAAAAGGGTTGGGTGGAAGGGTGAGGTGAGAGTGGTGAGTGGAAGTAGGTGGAATTGTGTGGGGGGAGGGGGGGTGAGGAGGGGGGGGGGGGGGGGGAAGGGGGTGGGGGGGGGGGGGTTTTTGGATGGGATGGGGGGATTGGGGTCTACTCTCATGGGATGTGGGGAATTTTTTCTTGTATATCATGGTTGAGAGGTAGTAGTGGGGGTGTGGGGGTGTGTTGTTTTGGTGGGGGGTTGGAGTGTGGGTTCTATTCTTAGATTTGATTTTTTTGTGTTGGAGGGGGGGGGTTGGGTAGGGGTGATGGGTTGTTGTTTTTTGGGTTTGTGGATGGGGTGGGTTTGGGTGGGTGGTGGGTGGGGGTTTTTATGGGGGGGGGGTGGGGGGGGGGGAGAAGGGGGGGGATGGGGGTTGGGTTTGGAGGGGTAGGGAGGGGGTGTGGGGGGGGTGATGAAGGGAGTGGGGGGGGATGGGGTGGTGGTGTTTGTTTTTTAATTTGCGAGAGCTGTGGGGTGTTGATTGATGGGGGAATCAATAGGTAAATGTGGGGTCGATTTTCAAATTCGTACCTCGTCGGGGTACGACCCGGGAAGGTTTTTAGGGATTTTACTTTGGGTAAAAGTAATTATCCTTTTAAAAAGCCTCACGGAATATCTCTCTCTATTATTGATATTATCCTTATATATTGATATTATATATTTATTATATTATATTTATATATACCAAAGGATTTGTAATTAATTTTTGGCGCCGCTGCCGGGGAGGTTGTGAAACGATTATTGTGTACGTTTGAAGATTAGTGTTTGAAGACCCTTCCTCACACATTCATCTCTCTGCGAGTTCCTATTGGGAGCGTGCGAGCGAGAGAGAGTCTATATATTTTATCAAGTAATCAAAAATTCCAAAAAAATTCGAAAACATCAAAAACACTAAAAACAACAAAAACGACCGTTGTGTCACTTGTGAATTCGGCTCACCTTTAGATTACAAACTACAAGAGAGGTATAAGGAGGGTCGATCCTACGAACTTCGACCCGAAAGGAGAAGGTTTTTAATAGCTTCACGCTTACCCGCTCCTCCGCTTCTTTGTGCGTTTTCTAGAGAGCTACCGTACACTCGTTTGATTAACGGTTACCAAAAATATTTTTCTTTTATATTTATCTTTCAGAAAAGCCCCAAAATATTCTTCTTAACCCCACTTTGTTTAATTTTTCTCTTTATCCCTTTTTAATTCTATCATCATGTATGGGTTTAAAGAATGTTCTTCTTGTGGAGCTTGGTACACTAAATCACGTGGTTGTTCTAAAGGGGGTTTCGTAGACAAGTTTGTTCGTGATCCTAATAAAACACCCAACTCGTCTCAACGGCCCCATCCTAATTGTCCCAATTGTGGAGACCCGGTTGATGGTCTATATTGTCGACAATGTGCTCTATTACGAAAGAAATTGGAAGAAGTTTGGTCTATAATTTGTGATGAAAATGAATTTTTCCAAGACTTTCTAAACACTTCTGAGTCATCCAATGACAATACTAACGTTGTTAATGCACCTCAAGAGCCATTCATCTTCAATCAGGACCCCGGTGAAAATTCTTCACAAAGTCCTCCACATATTGACCACCATTGTTGTTACGGGTGTGGTGATTCGTCAAACGGTATCTTTTGTCAACGACGTACTTGTGAGTCTTGTGGGAACGGTGCTCATTATGGCTATAATTTTCCACCGAAAGTTTTGATTATCTCTAATCCGGAACCATGTTACAATCAAAACGTTGATGAGTTCCTACAAACTTTGCCAAGTTTTCATCCGACATGCTATTCTGGAGATGAAAATTCATTCAGTTATGATTCCAATCTTAATTTTGTAGATGATTCTCCTAACCCACCTCCACAACCCCCGACGTATTCTCATGAGTTTTGTGGGAACGATGCTCATTATAGTCACGATTGTCCACCTCAAGTTTCGTTTATCTATAATCCGGAACCTTGTTACAATCAAGACTTTAATTTCCCACAAAATTTTCAAAGTTTCCAACAACAATATATTTATTGTACCCACTGTGGGGGCCCGCATGAGATTTTTCAATGTCAACAAGTGATCTTCTATGAGCCTTGTTGTGAAAATTGCGAGGGTCCTCATGAGACTTTTCAGTGTCAACCGATGAACCAAAATTTTGATAATTCTAATTCTTTAGGTTTTGACCAATTTCAACCCCCGCAGTATCCCGTCATTCATCATCCTCCTCAAGAAACGAGTGTGGAAATGTTGCAAGCTAGAGAAAACCTAATGGAATCTATACAAACCTTTTTAAAGAAGTTTAATCGTATATCTTTTAGAGAAACGCCAAAGGTTTTATTGCTAGCTTGGGAGAAATTTTTTGAAATTAAGCATGCTTGTAAAGAAAAGCAACATCAACCAGAGGATATACAAGAATTACTTCGTAAACTTCTTAATGATGTGCAAATCATAAGTGAGGAGCTGGCAGATTTTATTAATACTCCGAACTGGAATAGTCCTGCCTTCTACGAAGATGATGACGAGGAGTATACTATTGCAATCACACCCGTCTTACCGACTGTGGAACCCGATAACTCTCTAAGTATGGGGGACGAGCATCTTAGCACTATTCCTGAAAAGGAAGAGTCTAGTGTTGAGGACCTTGTCCCGATCCCAAGTGAGTCCGAGGGTATTTCTGACAGCATGTGTGATGTGCCTTTTTGTGACAATTCCACCCCTCTTGAAGCTTCAAAAGATCATTCTGAGATTCTCCTCGATTCCAACGATGATTATTCTTCGAGTGATGACGATTCTCTTTACAATGAGGACATCGATTACGTTGAGGCATCACCTCCCGATTCTGAGCTCGTCAGCTTAGAGGTGGTGAAGGATTTTGATCCAGAAGATGGAGTGATTGATACTGATATTCTTCTAACAATCAAGGACGATATTCTTCGTGAGAAATTGTTGAATATCAATCTTCTTATTGCTAAGATCGAAGCATTAAAAGACAATCCCACTCCATCTTCTGATTTTGTGACCAAGTCTCCCTCCACATCTCCTAACTCTTTCCTGGAGGAGACCAACATTTTTTATAATTCTTTACCCGAGACCGAGACTTTCTGCTTTAATTTGGAAGAGAAAAGTAGTGGCAATCCCACTTCTCATTCTGATTTATCTCTTCCAGATTATGAAGCATTCTTTTGTGATAGTGAACCCGATTCGGGGGATTTCACTATGGATGTGGTGGAGGATATTTTTGATAATCCAACAAGAGAACTAAGAGTTCATGTGCCTAATGTTTTACCCACCCATCCCACCCTTCATCTGGATTCGGATTTCACTCTTTCTAGTGATTCCCTCGGATCCGACCTTGTAGTTTCTTTTCCTTCCGGAACTAGAAACAAGATTTTTGATCCAGGGATATTCATTGAAGTACAATCCAAGAGATTTCTATCACCGAATGAATTTTCTATCTCATTCATCCGTGATCCTCTTTCTCCAGTGTTTGACACTTTGCTCCTATTTTCATCCGAAAATAAGGACAACATTTTCAATCCTGGTATTCTTGCTTCTATTGAGGAGAAATCTCCTCATCTCTTATCTCATCGGGGCTTTAAAGCTTTCCAGCTCATTTATGATATTTCTGAAAGCCCGATGATGATCTATGGAGAAGACATTCCTATCTTGGATATTCCGTTTCTCTATTTCTATCCTCCTTAACAAGCTCAAATATGGGGGATCGGGTCAAGCTAAGTGACCTTAAACACGCGCTTCGTGGGTGGCAACCCATGCTTATCCTAATATAAATGTAGTAGTAGTATGGTAGTTTAGTAGTAATGAATAAGTGTGCTGTGAGAGGCTCGCCTCTTCCTTTCTCGTGTTTTGTGGTTTTTGTTGTATGTCCAGGATTGCCCGGATTTTGAAGCCTCTCGTGCTCGTGGTTTTGTCCTTCGTTCACTCGAGCTTCAACATCCTCAGCTTCATATTGGGAATCCAATATCCAAATCTTATCGACTAACGTTTATCTTTGAGCATACTTAATAAACGGCTTTAGATTTACGTAGAGACCCTTCTTAAAACATTGAGGACAATGTTATTCTAGTGTGGGGGGGGGGATCTATCGATTTGATTGTACCTGCAGTCGTTGTTTTCACGTAATCGTGTTTTTACCACCAAATTAAAAAAAAATTATTGTGATTTTGTGCAAAAATTAAAAAAAATTCTAAAAATAAAATAAGTGTTTTATCACAATGTTGACTTTCCTGCTGGGTAGAATAAGAATAAATTTTGACTCGATCGAGCGTGTTGAGCTCTAACTTGTTCCTTAACTTTTAGACTAAGCATTCGTGGATCTTTTATTAAGATTTTAAATTTGTGAAAAAACGAGAAATGATGGAGTTTAATTATGAGTTAGATGGCTAAAACAATGATTAGTTGGGAAATCTTAAGAGCTATAAATGTAGTTTGTTGGCTTTTCTCTCCCATAGCTTCTAACCGGATTAATAATACGTGCTCTCTTCAAAAATTAAACTTGAATCAACAATTTTTGAAGTATGGTCGATATTAATAATTTTAGTTTAAATTTATACTTAAATTTTCTAAAAAGAAATTTTCTCTATATCATGGTAATATATAGTGTTAAAAAAATGAATGATGAAAAATGAGGTAATAATAATAATAAGAATAGTAATAATAATAATAAACTGTGGGCTAATAAAAGTTTACTGCATCTTGCCGGCTCACAACCGATGTTGCAGTCTTCTAAATAAGGCACATAGTAATTATTCGAGACTAATAAAATTTTGCTGCATCTTGCCGGCTCACAACCGATGTTGCAGCCTTCTAAAAGGTCGAGGATTTCCTTAGTTTAAAGGATGTGTAATTATATTAAGTGTAGTAAACGTGAATTAATAAATATAGGGAAAATCTCTCTTTTTTAAATTTAAATATGCTTTTGAACTAAGACTATTTCGTTTTAAGTTGAAATATAAGGGTTTTGAAACCGAAGGTCCGTGAGTCTCAATACTAGTCTCTGTAGGGTGTCAAAAGCCCGGTCACTTAGCCGCAAGGTTGGGATGTGCCGAGACGAAAGTCCTTACATGGGATGATCTCGCCTTCAAACTCATTACTTTTTGGGTGGAACGTGACGCATAGAAATTTTGCAAAATGTTTGATCATATTGTTATCACCAGTAGCTTATTTTAATATTTAGTTTAATAGCTAAAACCAAACCCACCTATCAAACTATAGATTTACCTGCTTTCATAAAACACAAAAACACAAAAAGAATCTTCTCTCAACCCCTAGAATTCTGTTAGACCATGATTAATCCTTCCCAACCTATTCCCCTAGAGAACAATAACAACCCCCGAGTCTTGCCTACACTACACTACAACGATTAGGTACACTACCTAAGGAGTTGTAAAACTTCTTGTAAAGAAGTCCTACGATAACCGCACATCAATGTATTAACACTATTGCTACTTGGGATAATTTAGTTGAAAAATTCGTTCAAAATTTTTACTATCTTTTCGATCATATCAAAGAAGAGGAAGCTGATGACGATGATGACCCCGATGAAATTGACAACGTTCTTGAAATCTTTAAGATCGATGACGACTTGTTTAACTTCGATACACCCTTGTGTATAGAATTTGAAGAATTTAACTACCTCCTTAAAATTAAACCTGATCTATTCACTTACGATGTCCAAGAGTTTAAAACGTACGACGAATATGAACAAGAGTTGAAAAATCATGAAACACAAGATCTTAACGAACGGTGGTCGGATAATGGGGTGCCGTATCAACTCTGTGATCACATATGCGAACCGTGCCGCTTCAAAAATGGAATAACAAAATGGCCCACGTGTAGTTCGAATATTGACGGATATTGTAATGGAGGGGAACTACCCGGGATGGTTAGAGTCGGTCGCATGACTTATTTTCAAGATCACAAGTGGTACGATAATTTGATTGATGGGTGCCTAAAGGATGAAACTTTGATGCATAAGGCACAAATTGAAGGATCATGGGGGGATGCGACTCCTGGCGTGATGAAGTTTTGCACATGGCTAATAAACAGTTTCGAAAACTTCCACGAGCTAGACTACGATGTACTAGTGAAACTTGAAGAATGTTGGTGGAAAGTAAATACTAATGAAATTTGCCCATTCACTCGTTGGGACGACCACCCCCGGGGACCATATGGAAACACCGAACCTAAAAGAACCTATGACCTTTACCATGATATTAACCGTACATCTGAAATAAATTATGAGACGAATAACATCGAAAATATTAGTGAGGGCTAAAGGCACATGGAGAATCCCACTCATGAACCATCAACTTGCAAGATTAAGAGGTTCGAGATGATGAAATACTTGTTCGAGGCCGATGAAGAATATGTAGCCATCAAGGAACTCGAGCACATCAACCATTCAAAAACCAATATGGATGCACGTTATGCTTACCGAGAACTTTTTCGCAAAATGGATGATGGATGGCTCATGACTAGAGCAATGGATGAATGAAGGGAAGGAAAAAGGTCGAACTTAACGACCAGCTGAAACAAAAGTGCTTCCCGGGAGACAACCCGACTGTTTTTAAAATTGTTTGTCGCATTTAAATTGTTTGAGTTGTCGAGTCTGTCTTCCCAAACATTACATACGGCGTATCAAACCCCTCAGGATACGGCGTATGTATGTCTGGACGTTATCAGTATTTTAAATTTCAGTATTTAATTTCCAGTATTTAAATTGTTTTCATAGGTTTACATACATCGTATCCATGGGTTTGGGATATGGCGTATTGTAACCTGTACAGTTGTGTGTTTAATTGTTTGCCTGTATTGTAGGATTGCCGAAGTAGAAATTGCACGAACGTCTTCTAAACTTTCATGCAGGACCTTGCTGCAAACGAAATCGACTTAATGGTATACTCTGAAAAATGACATGTGTTGAACTCGCATGGGCATTCTGAAGCCCTCATCAACACACCTTTTGCTCAAACACTCAAAATAGAGAACCATCCAGAGCAAACTATGAGGGGAGTTTCTTCGTTCTAATTCTATTTCTCGTATTATTTAATTGTTTTATCTATACAACAAGGACGTTGTATAATTTAAGTGGGGGGATGGAGAATTAGAACGTACTTGTCCTTATTTTCACAAATAAAATGCTACATGCTTAAAAATGGACCAAATTTTAAAAAAAATTTAGCATACTTTTTGTGAAAAATCACTAGTTACATTACCTCGCGCACTATAACCCTTAATGTCAATTTGTGAGAATTAAGCCTATTTCGTTTCCAATTGCTTACTAAATTCCACAAAAATATGAGTGTGTCGGTGATGTAGTGGACTTTAGAACTTGGCCTGGTATATCACTCAAGACCTCAATGATGAGTATTATGGATTTAGATGGAGTAACATGCTTAACTGGTAGATTTTTAGGATTAAACCAAAAAGCCTACATGTTGTTATATTAACTAACTACACTGGTTAGTTAATCCCCCATGTAACCCTTTGCTTACTCTCGCTTTTAGAGTAAGATACCCTTAGAATAACCTGCTGAGCCATTCCTTTATTTTTCCGCACAAATTAAATTGTTTTGTTTCGCCTTTACACCTTAGCCTACCGTGTAGATTAAAGCCTATTTTAATTAAAGTTGCTAGTCACTTTCGTGTAAAGTTTTGTAGTTCCCGCGTCAAAGTGAAATTTTTCTATCTCTGTAATGGTCGGGAAAATTGCACAATGCAATGGGAATATTTGTAGCTCGTGTATTTTGCTACTTTCGCGATTATGTATTATGTCCGAAAAAGAAATGTTAAAAGAAAAAATTAGCCGGACGAATGATGATAGTGAAGACGGTGAAAATACACCGAGATTTATGATGTATTGTTGGAAAAAAAGAAAAAGAAAAAAGAGGAAAGTTGAAAGAAAGATTTAGTCGGTTCATTGAGCTTATACCGAAGAAATTATTTAAAAGGATCGATTATTCGTTGACATGTACAAAAATTCAACAGTGTAGAGTATTGTAAAAAGTGGCCGATATCACCACTTATCTTGTAAAGTATGTAAAATTCGGGATGTAAGGGAAGTTGACCGTTATGGGAACGCCAACTTAGGTTGTCTTTGTCATTTCTATGATCGAGGCATTTGTTTATATGTTCAAGTCTTTGTCATGGAACAGTCAGGAAAGTTACTAGCAACCGCACCCTATTTGTTGGCTTTAATCTATTTGTTTTGTAAATTTTATTTAACAACCATTTACTTCCTTTTCCTGATGACTAACCTTAGGATCTACTCGAATGAGGATGTGTATGTGCCATGCATGTCTATTCTGTCGTTACGGCTATGTATGCGTGACTCAACTGCTTTGTTGGATGACGACCTTCGATGAAAGTTATAAGCTCCATACCCTATATCATTCTTCATCCTAAAGATTGTAGAATGACTAACCCTAAGCCTATTTATAAATACCTAATTTACCTTTTGACTTGTTACTCCTTAGCTCTAGAGGTGGAGATGTGTATCCTTGCCAAGCTTATGATACGAAGCTAATCACGACCAAGCAAATGAGCGTACCATTTAAATTTTACACCCTAGATTAATTAAGTGATCTAAGTGTTTTCATTTCCATATTTCGTGAGGTGCTTGGTTTTGAACAGGTGGTTAGAACAAAAAAAAATGCTTAACGGAAAAATCCTTAACCTCAATTGGGATACATTTTTAAAACTTTTCTAAAGTTTACTTGAGGACAAGTAGGATTCAAGTGGGGGTATATTTGATATCATCAAATAACGTCACATTTTACCATCATTTATCCCATACATTTTACCCACTTTTATATAATTATTGCAAGATATTAGTACTTAATCGGTAAAGATTATGATTGCAGTAATTATGAAGTGATTTGTGAAGACGAAGCTAAAGGCGAAATTCTAGAGCTAAAACAAAACAATGAGAAACTATTATCTTCTACTATAGCCATATCCAGCAAGAAGATACAGGCGTATCAGCGCAAGCTCATCACAAGACTATGCGTAAAATGAATCAATTCCCTATTCTGGCGTATCACTCTTCACCTATACGCCGTATATCAAGCTGGTCATCAGTCAAAGATCTGCAGTTAATGTGATTTATGGCAATTAATCATGGTTGATTTGAACTTATCGCGTACTCCAAGGAAATTAACCCTATACGCCGTATTCACCTTACTTCATACGGCGTATCCAGGCATTTTTCAGACACTATAAATACGAGACTCAAAAATGAGTTTCAGTGTGCAAAAGATATATTCTCTATAACATACACTTTGAAGTCGATTTTCTCAAGAAATAAGGAGTAACCAAGGTCAAGCACCATTCATAATTCCATAGAAGACATCGTGTGATCCTTAATTTCTTAATCAGTCGATTCTTAATTGTTTGATCACGTTTGTAAAATTACAATGATTGTGGGCTAATACCCTCGGGTATTAGCCATTGTTACCCTTAAAATATTGAGTCGAACAATGAAGTTCGTTCATTAAGAATATTAGGTCTCGGTCATTCATTTATGTAACGTTGTAATAGGCTAGAAACGGGAAATGGGCTCGTCATCTAATCTAATATTGCACATGTATCGGGCTAAAGCCCAAAGCAATCATGATCCCGACCCAAGTTATAAGCCCACACGTCACATGTTAGTTGTGTGGGTATATAAACCCTTTTACAACAAGGAAAAGGGTGTTGGGTCTCATTTGTTCATTTTACACTTGCAAGAATTAACCATGTTTTTCTTCTCTCTTGTTTCTCTCTCTAAACTTCTCTCTACATTTCTTATCATCTTCTTATCTTATTTTTATTGGTTACAATAATGAAGTGAAGTGATTTAATGGTTCCAACAATTGGTATCACTCGCCACGGGTGGGTTTAGCGATTTCGTTGTGGTAGTTTGTTCTAGCTTATTTTCGGCTTATCTTTAAGCTTATCTATTTCAGCTTATTTTTTTCGTACCTTATTTTATTTTTAGCCAATTTTGGTTTTAGCTGGAACACATTACTTCTTGGGCTTAGAGTTTTTGTAGTCTTGATTTAGGGCTTGCATAAAACCAAGACACGAAATCAGCAAGCAACATTGTTTAGTCATTTTTCTTGGAACTGTTAGACATATACGAAAAGTTGGGCTTATATCTTTATAACCGCTAAAGTATAGTTTTTCTAGTGTCTATTGAGATTTTGTTCGTTTACTCTTGCAAAGCTTGACATGGCTGTCTAAAGACTTTGACGTTTCATTCACTGATTTGATAAGTATTTTTTTTTCTCTCCATTCTCTTTCTTATCAAACTGTTTAGCTTCGTGTTAGTGTCACTCTTTGTAGCTTTTTTCGTTGGCTAAACTGCTTATTCGTGTGGTAAACGAGCCCATTAGACAAAGCTTATTGTAGTTTTTGCTTATTTTAGTATTGCTTATTAGTAGTTTAAGAGCTTATTCAAGCTTATTTTGGTTGGCTTATTTCATCTTTGTGGTTTACGTTTTGGGTATCAAGATAAGAACAAGGAGACCAAGATCCATCTTTCTCGTTACAAGGACAGTCTATTGTGTTTGTATTGTAAAAAGACAAGAAGCAAGGACAATAGTACGTTTTTGGAGCTTTGAGGAAGGCATGTTAACAAGTTCTTTGGAAGGCGATTAAACAAGTTCTTTGGAAGGCGAATAAACAAGTTCTTTGGAAGGCGAATAAACAAGTTCTTTGGAATGTGATTAAACAAGTTCTTTGGAAGGAGATTAAATAAGTTCTTTGGAAGGCGAATAAACAAGTTCTTTGGAAGGCGATTAAACAAGCATACATGAAGAAACTATACTTGTTTTAACTCGTTTTGGGTTTTTGGTTTCGAGTGTCGGTTCATTACGGGACTTCTAACGACTACCATTGTGATCGTGGTCCTTTTTCGATCAACGTGGTGTATTTATTTTTAACCGAAAATAACCGTACCATCCCGCGAGATCAAATAAAAAATCGTTAACTTTTTATAAATTTAAAACGAAGATGAAAGCTTTTAGGAGGGATTTTTTTAATTATTAAACTAAAATTACAACTTGACACATGCAGTCCTTGAGTTTCAAGTGAATTTCATAACAAGTCCTTTGTTTGATTGGTTACCCTCATTGTTGAAACAACTTTACACCGTTAGTCCTTATTACTTCTAATTCAGCGCGTTAGTCCTCCAAAGTGAACCGTAATTGCACTGTTAGTCCTTATTTGAGTTTTAATCAACCGTTACTCATTTTAAGTTTAAAGTTTGTGCACCGTTTGTCATTTTAATCTCATCAATCGTTAACAAAAGTTCAAGTATTTCAATTACAAAAACGATTTCACCAACAACAATTTATCATTCTTTCACAGTTTCTTCTTGATTTTGTAAAATCCCGTAAAAGATTATTCTTTTCTCGGTTTAAATCATAGATTTGTAAAATCCCGTGAACGTTAATTGAATTTAATCTACAACAACAATCACTTTACCTACTTCAGATCCTACAAATTATTTTCACTTTACAATTCACGGTAAAATGGAAACGAAAGATACTTTATCTTCGTGTTCAGATTCAGAGGAACAAGACATGCAACAAATGCTAAAACGAGCAAAGATCTTGAAAGGTAGTTGCCTAAACGGACTTAGTGCACTTAAATCAAATTTCACATGGAAACATGTACAAGGCATCACTAAAAGTGAATTTGAACGTGCATTTAGTCGCATTTTTGGTGAAGATGTTGACACATTTATAAGAATGTTCTCTCGGAACGTGGATACACTGGAACAACAACTTACCAAAGAAACTATTCTTGAGTCCAACTGCCAGAATGCCTTTAGAGTGCTCAACATACAATTTGAGAAAATTTTCACCTTTGTGCTAATAAAGCCTTCAAGTTTAGATGGTATGTATGCAAGAAAGGACTTTCACGCATATACTGGCATGTAACCTCAACCCTTCAAAGAAACAATACTCAAAAACTTTGATTTCATTGAGAATTATATGCTCAAAACAATCATTCATGCATAAACAATTCAGAAAAGGTTGGATGACAAAAAGTTTCAAATTTAAGAGTGCACAGTTCAAGAAGTTAAAGCATCAGATGCTAGTTCAGAAGACAAAGCACAAGAAAGTTGCATGGTCTCTTTTCTACTACTTCATTCACACCTCAAGCTTCTATCAAACAACGACTTAAAAGGAACTCGCACCGAGTATGGATTCAAACGTGCATTTACGACACTCTTTGGTCAAGATCTAGAGACTTTCACAGGTACAATGTTCCTTAACATGGATCAACTAGAAAAGCAACTTGACAACGAAGAATTTCAAGAGATTGGATCCATGACTTCTTTTAGAGTACTCGAGACACAGTTTTAGACGTTCATCAAGTCACAGATTTATTTGGATGATGAATATGTTATAATGACATGCAATTACTTTCTAGAATACACTCAACTCGAGATTCTAGAATTTTGTGATACACTGATTCAACATATGGAATATGTTAAAAAGTCGATTGATAAAAGAGCACTGCATAAAAGAGATTATGATAGCAGGGTGAATGAAAGACAGATGCAGACAACAGAGGAAAAGGTTGATACGAGTAAAGCATTGGATGTTAGTTTGGTTAACACAGAAAGTAGTGGGACATAATCAAAAGAGCAGGATACAAGCAATAGATCAGGGAATGATGCACATGCTGATGATGCAGATATCAGACCTATATATGAAGAAGAGCCAATGGCTGAGGTACAAACGACTGCTAAAATAAATGTTTTTGCAACAAGACAACAACATACTGAGCAACTTGAATTCAATAATGAAGGAGAGGTTGACCAGAATGCTGAACAATGTCATGACTCACGTCCTTTGCCTGCCAAATTAATTGATAACCAAATAACTGAACTCTCATATCAATCTCTCGAGTCTGAAAATATTTGTCTCAAAAAGACAGTTACCTAATTGTAAAAAGATTTTTTAAGAATGGAAGCATATTGTGTTAATCTTGAACTTAAATATCAAAATAAAGCTTTAAAAGAAGGGCAACATGGTCAATTTTCAAAAGTAAAAAGTAATGAAGCCAAGGTTAAACATGATATAGATGTAATTGAAACAATAAACATCGAATTGAAACATCAAATGGCTAAATTACTTAAGGAAAATGTGTTAGGATTAAAAGACTTCTTGATGATCTTAGAGTTACTGCTGCTCAGGTTAGAGTTACTGCTGCTAAGTATAAATTAGTGCTGTTAGTAATCTTAATGAAAAATATGCTAAGTAGTTAGTACTGCTAGTGTAAGTTACTACTGCTAGTGTATGTTACTATTGCTAGTGTAACTTAGTACTGCTGATGAAGATTGAAGAAAACTTTCTAAGTAGTTAATACTGCTTGTACACAGTTAATGCTGTTGGTACAAAAGTTACTACTGCTAGTGTTCAGAGTTAATGTTGCTGGTATAAAGTTACAACCGCTGAAAGATTAAGACTGCTGAAAGAGTTTCTACTGTCAAGGGATGGATAAAGACTGCTCAGAGAAAAGATAAAGATTGCTTATGAGATTTATATGAGATATTTTTGTAAAAGATACATATAAGTTATTTGTTTAGAAGATCATGATAACTTAAGAAAATATTGTAAGCCGATTAGGACTCCTTGGTGTATAAAAGGAGGTCCTAGGGTATAAAGTTCTATGTACCAAAAACAAGTCATTCATAAAATTGTCATATCTTCAAGGTTTTGTAACCCTAATACTAGTTAGAGTATTCGTGTTAATATATTAAAGCTTTTGTTTATTAATCTGTGTGTTCATTAGAATTACTATTTCATTGAAGAATTCTTCTTATATTAAAGATTAGATTCCGCATAATCTTTAGTATTATCAAACAAAGTTTCTATCATAGTTGTGTATGTTTATCTTGCATAACTAAATCTTACACAAGCTAAGGAATTCAAGTTCCATTGAAGTGGGATCAACAAGTGGTATCAGAGCTTGTTGCTTTGAGAAACTTTGCTAAGAAGACATGGATAAAGACTCAGTACATATGGTAGCTGCATCAAAAGTGCCTATGCTCAAACCAGGTGAGTATGAGCTTTGGAGGATGAGGATGGAACAATACATCCAGATGGTTTATTATTCTCTATGGGAAGTCATAGAGAATGGTAATGCACCTCCAATAACAAAACTTGTTGAAGGTGTTGAGACTATAATTGCTCCTGCAACTGCTAAAGAAAAGTCACAAAGGAGGTTAGAGTTGAAGGCAAGAAGCACTTTATTGATGGGAATCCCTAATGAACATCAATTGAAGTTTAACTCCATCAAATATGCCAAGTCATTGCTGCAGGATGTTGAGAAGAGGTTTGGAGGGAATGCTGCTACTAAAAAGACTTAGAGGAATCTTTTAAAGCAGCAGTATGAAAATTTTACTGCATCTAGCTCAGAGGTGTTAGATCAAATCTTTGATAGGCTTCAAAAGCTTATCAGACAGTTGGAGATTCATGGTGAAACTATCTCACACGAAGATGTGAATCAGAAGTTCTTAAGAAGTCTGTCACCAGAATGGAACACACATACTATTGTATGAAGGAACAAGCCTGAGATAGATACATTAAGCTTGGATGATCTTTACAAAAACCTGGAGATCTATGAACCAGAGGTCAAAGGGACATCAAGCTCAAGCACAAACACACAAAACTTAGCCTTTGTATCCTCAAACAGCACCAGCAATACAAATGGAGCATTTAATACTGATCTTGGGGCTACAACTGCTAGCACTCAAACTACTGCTGTTAACTCAACAACAATTGACAACTTGAGTGATGCTGTCATCTGTGCTTTCTTTACAAGTCAACCAAACAGTCCACAACTTGATAATGAGGACTTGCAACAAATTCATCCTGATGATTTAGAAGAGATGGATTTAAGGTGGCAGATGGCTATGCTAACAATGAGGGCAAGGAGATTCTTGAAGAACACTAGAAGGAAGTTTTCTGTGAATGGTACTGAGACCATTGGGTTTGATAAGTCCAAGGTGGAGTGTTACAACTGCCACAAAAAGGGACACTTTGCAAGGGAGTGCAGGGCTCCAAGGAACCAAGAAAACAGGAATAGGGAAAACACAAGAAGAGTTGTGCCAGTAGAGACAACTACTTCCAATGCTTTGATCTCATGTGATGGTCTTGGTGATTATGATTGGAGTGATCAAGCAGAAGAAGGTCCAACTAACTTTGCACTTATGGCTTACTCTTCTACAAGTTCTAACTCTGAGGTATCTACTGATTCAAACTGTTCATCATCTTGTTTGGAAAATGTTAAAATTCTTAAAGAACAAAATGAACAACTGTTAAAAGACTTAAGGGCATCTAAGATAAATGCTATTACTTATAAAATAGGTTTAGAGTCTGTAGAAGCAAGACTTCTAGTGTATAAGAAAAATGAGTCTGTTTATGAGGAAGATATCAAGGTCTTAAAATGTGAGATTCATTTAAGAGAAGTAGCCATTACAGAGCTTAGGAGGAAGTTGGAACTGGCTCAAAAACAAAAAGATGAAATTCAGCTAACAGTAGAAAATTTTGAGAATTCATCTAAAAACTTAAGCAAACTACTAGATTGTCAGATAGTTGATAAGTGCAAAACAGGTTTAGGGTATAATGTTGTTCCACCTCCCTATACAGGAAACTTTTTGCCTCCAAAACATGATTTGTCATTCTATGGTCTAGAAGAGTTTGTGAATGAGCCTATAGTTAGTGAGCCAACAGTTAAGAAGCTTGTAGTTGAGACTAGTGACGCTAAGGCTAGTACAGACAAGCCTAAGGTTGTCAGGAAGAATAATGGTGCCCCAATTATTGAGGATTGGGTGTCTAATAGTAAGGAAGAAGATGTGCCTCAGGCTAAGAAAGATAAGAAAACAGTTAAGTCTAGTTTTGCTAAAATAGAGTTTGTTAAATCTAAAGAGCAAGTAAAATCTCCTAGGAAAACTGTTAATCATGTTAATCAAAATAGGCAGAACACACAGAGTCCTAGAGGAAACCAAAGAAACTGGAATAATATGATGTCTCAAAGATTAGGAAGTAATTTTGAGATGTTTAATAAAGCGTGTTATGTATGTGGAAGTTTTGATCATCTACAGTATGATTGTGATAACCATCAGAGACAGTTTAATAATAAAAAGATGGTAAAACCTGTGTGGAAATATATTCAAAGGGTGAATCACCAGAATTTTTCTAGAATGACTCACCTCACTCCTAAAAGGAACATGGTTCCAAAAGCAGTATTAATGAGGTCTGGCCTAGTATCAGTTACTACTGCTAGACCAGTTAATATTGCTCAACCCAAAACAACAGTGAATAGTGCAAGACCAATGACAAATGTTTTTAATAAAGCACATTCAACTGTTAGAAGGCCCATTACAACAAAACAACAACTAAAAATAGTAATTTTAATTAGAGTGTTAATACTGTTAGTGGTAAGAATGTTAATACTGCTAGGCCAAAAGCAGTAGTTAATGATGCTCGGCTAAAAGCAGTACTTAATGCTGTTAAGGGAAACCAGGTTAATGCTGTTAAGGCCTCAGCTTGTTGGGTTTGGAAACCAAAGACTAAAGTAATAGACCATGTTTCTAAACATAATTGTGCATCAACCATTCTAAAAAGGTTTAATTATATTGATGCACAAGGCAGATCCAAGTCAGTAATGGCTTGGGTCCCCAAAATAAGCTGATTTTCTTATCTAATGTGCAGGGAAATCCACAAATGGATTTACAGGATCAAGGAGTGATTGACAGTGGATGCTCAAGGCACATGACAGGGAACATGTCATATCTTACTAACTTTGAAGAAATTGATGGAGGATATGTTGCCTTTAGAGGTAACCCCGAAGGAGGGAAAATCACAGGTAGAGGTAACTGGTAATTTAGATTTTAAGAATGTGTATTTTGTAAGAGAGTTACAGTTTAACCTCTTTAGTGTCTCATAAATGTGTGACAAAAAGAATAGTGTTATCTTTAATGACACTTAATGTATTATTTTATCTCCAAACTTTAAGTTAACTGATGAAAGTCATGTTTTACTTAAAGTTCCTAGAAAGAAAAATATGTATAGTGTTGATTTAAAGATATTGTTCCTAAAGGAGGTCTAACTTGTCTCTTTGCAAAAGCCACATCTGATGAATCTAAACTTTGGCATAGGAGGCTTGGACACATAAATTTCAAAACTATGAATAAACTGGTTAAGGGAAATCTTGTAAGAGGTTTACCTTCAAAACTTTTTGAAAATGATCAAACCTGTGTTGCTTGTCAAAAGGGAAAGCAACATAGAGCTTCTTGTAAGTCCAAAACAGTAAGTTCAATCAGCCAACCTTTACATATGTTGCACATGGATTTGTTTGGTCCAACATTTGTAAAAAGCTTAATGAAAAAGATGTATTGCCTAGTTGTCACAGATGATTACAGTAGGTTTAGTTGGGTTTTCTTTCTAGCTACTAAGGATGAGACTAGTGGCATTCTTAAGTCCTTTATAACTGGAGTAGAAAATCTAATAGATCAAAGGGTTAAGGTAATTAGGTGTGACAATGGAACTGAGTTCAAGAATAAGGAGATGAATCAGTTTTGTGAGAGAAAAGGTATTAAGAGAGAATTTAGTGTAGCTAGAACTCCTCAACAAAATGGAGTAGCTGAGAGGAAAAATAGAACACTAATTGAGGCTGCTAGGACAATGCTAGCTGATTCTAAGCTACCTACTACTTTTTGGGCTGAAGCAGTTAATACTGCTTGCTATGTGCAAAATAGGGTATTAGTAACTAAGCCTCATAACAAGACCCCTTATGAACTTTTTCTTGGTAGAAAACCAGCTTTAGGCTTTATGAGACCATTTGGGTGTCCTGTTACAATTCTCAATACCATAGATCACTTAGGCAAGTTTGATGGTAAGGCTGATGAAGGATTCTTTGTTGGGTACTCAATCAATAGTAAAGCATTTAGAGTATTCAACAGTAGAACTAGGATAGTTGAAGAGAACCTGCATGTCCAGTTTAGTGAGAATACACCTAATATTGCAGGAAGTGGACCAAATTGGCTTTTTGATATTGATGCACTAACAAAGTCAATGAATTATAAGCCAGTTGTTGCAGGAAATCAGTCTAATGGTAATGCAGGTACAAAAGCATGTGATGATGCAGGTAAAGCTAGAATGGAGACAGTACCTGGCAAAGATTACATTCTGCTACCATTGTGGAATGCTGATCCACCATTCTCTCAAAGTTCAAAGAGTTCTCCTGATGCTGGATTCAAACCTTCAGGAGATGATGAAAAGAAGGTTACTGAAGAACCAGGAAAAGAAGGTGGTGATTCAAGTAAAGATAGTGAAAGTAATGATCAAGAGAAGGAGGATAATGTTAACAGCACTAACACTGTTAATGCTGCTAGCACAAATGAAGTTAATGTTGTTGGTGCAAAAACAAGCATTGAACTTCCAGATGATCCAAATATGCCTGAATTGGAAGATATTGTTTATTCAGATGATGATGAAGATGTTGGAGCAGAGGTTGACATGAACAATTTGGATGCATTTATGCCTGTCAGTCCTATTTCAACTACAAGAATACACAAAGATCATCCAGTTGAACAAATTATTGGTGACTTGAATTCAGCACCTCAAACAAGAAGAATGACAAAGAATTTGGAAGAACATGGTTTGTTTAGTTTAGTTCAGCAAAGAACAAACCATAAAGACTTTCAAAATTGCTTGTTTGCTTGCTTTTTATCACAAGAAGAACCCAAAAAGGTAATTCATGCATTGAAGGATCCAAGCTGGATAGAGGCTATGCAGGAAGAGCTTCTACAATTCAAGCTACAAGGAGTTTGGACTTTAGTGGATTTACCAAATGGAAAAAGGGCTATTGGGACTAAATGGGTTTTCAGGAATAAAAAGGATGAAAGAAGAATTATGATTAAAAATAAAGCAAGATTGGTTGCACAAGGGTACACACAAGAAGAAGGGATTGACTATGATGAAGTCTTTGCCTTTGTTGCTAGAATTGAAGCAATTAGGCTATTCTTAGCCTATGCCTTATTTAAAGACTTTGTGGTGTACCAGATGGATGTCAAGAGTGCTTTTCTTTATGGTAAGATTGAAGAGGAAGTCTATGTTTGTCAACCATCAGGATTTGAAGATCCAGACTTCCCTGACAGAGTATACAAAGTAGAAAAGGCACTTTATGGACTGCATCAAGCTCCCAAAGCTTGGTATGAAACCTTGTCAACTTATTTGTTGGACAATGGGTTTCAGAGAGGAAAGATAGACAAGACTTTGTTTATCAGAAGGGACAAAGGTGATATTCTGTTAGTTCAAGTGTATGTAGATGATATCATTTTTGGCTCTACAAAGAAGTCATTATGCACTGAGTTTGAGAAGATGATGCATAAGAAGTTTCAGATGAGTTTTATGGGTGAACTCACATTCTTCTTAGGACTGCAAGTAAAGCAGAAGAAGGATGGGATTTTTATCAGTCAAGACAAGTATGTGACTAAGATTTTGAAGAAATTTAGTTTTACTGATGTCAAGACAGCAAGCACACCTATGAAAACTCAAAAGCTTTTGCTCAAGGATGAAGATGGTGAAGAAGTGGATGTTCATTTATATAGATTAATGATTGGTTCATTGATGTATCTTACTTCTTCAAGACCTGATATTATGTTTACAGTGTGTGCCTATGCAAGATACCAAGTCAACCCAAAGATTTTACATCTTCATGCTGTAAAAATGATCTTTAGGTACTTAAAAGGTCAACCAAAATTGGGTCTTTGGTATCCAAAAGATTCTCCTTTTAATTTGGTAGCATACACTGATAGTGATTATGCTAGAGCAAGCTTGGATATGAAGTCTACAATAGGAGGTTGTCAATTCCTTGGAAGTAGATTAATATCATGACAATGCAAGAAATAGACCGTGGTTGTAAATTCCATAACAAAAGCTGAATATGTAGCTGCTTCAAGTTGTTGTGGACAAGTGCTTTGGATTCAGAATCAATTACTTGATTATAGGTATAATTTCTTGCATACCAAAATCTTTATTGATAATAACATATTTGCATAATTATAAATCATGTTTTTAACTACTAAAAACAAAACATTAGGATATTAGACATCACTTTTATTAGGGGTTGCAATAAAAGAAATTTGATTCATAATGGTTAAAATCCATACTGACAAGATGTTGCAGAATTTACTTACAAAAAGCATTTTGATGTAAGTAGATTTTAATATTTGATTGCTAGTATTGGAATGTTAAATCTCTAAAATCTTTTATCTCTTTATGGTTTTGTAGAGTTTTATATGAATCAATATTGTTATTCATGTCATTAAAAGTTTCTGGTGCTTAAGGTATAATTATGTGATAGTTATACTTAACACTGTAAGTTAATGCTGTTTAGTTTATACATAATACGTGGCTGGTATATTTAACATTGTGAAAATTATGAGTAAAAGAATTGAGAGAGTTGGTGAGAATAAAAACATAAAGAGAGATGTGTAAAAACAGAAAGAGTGATTTGGTGAGTAAAAGAATTGAGAGAATTTGTGAGTTGAAAAACAGAAAGAGAGTTGTTTAAAAACAGAAAGAGAGAATTATGAGTAAAAAGAATTGAGAGAAATCAAAAACAGACATAGAGTTTTTGTGAGCTAAAATGTTAATTTGATGATGGAAAAGCTGATTAGATTGGAATTGGAGTTAATGCTGGTAATTAAAAGTTAATGTTGTAGGATAAAACTTACTGCTGCTGGGGGAAAGTTAATGTTGATAGGCATAAACTTAGTGCTGCTAGGGAAATGTTAATGACTGCTAGGCATTCACTTACTGCTGCTGGGGAAGTTATGTGCTTAGCAAAAACTTACTGTTGATGGGGAAAGTTTAATCTGCTACGGCATATACTTCACGTTGTTGGGGAAAGTTAATGCTGCTAGGCATAAACTTACTGCTGCTGGGGAAAGTTAATGCTGCTAGGCATAAACTTACTACTGCTGTTGAAAGTTAATGCTGCTAGGCATAACTTACAACTGCTGGTGAACAGTTTAATGTGTGCTGAGGGTTTCGATTAAGGTTTCATTCACTCATGTAATCGATTTCATTCAATCATATACTCTCGAATCATAAACCCTAACTCAATTTCATCATTAATCATCAAAACCCAACACAATAAAGACCTTATAGTTTGCTGATATTCATAATTTAGTCGCGTTTTTGCTAAACCCACTGAAAGTGATGGGTTTGAACAAATTGTTGATTTTCTGAATGCAAACACCATAAAGTATGCTTTAACCGTTAATCCCACTATATATAATTCGTGCATTGGACAATTTTAGACTACTGTCAAGGTGAAAAATGTCAATGGGGAAGTGCAGTTACAAGCCCTAGTACATTGGAAGAAGATAATTGTTACTGAAGCATCTATTAGATGTGACCTTCAACTATATGATGAGGAAGGTATGGATTGCTTGCCTAATGCTACCATTTTTGAAGAACTTACAAGAATAGGATATGAAAAACTTTCTCAAAAGCTTACATTCTATAAGGCTTTCTTTTCTCCTCAATGGAAATTCCTTATTCATACTGTTTTGCAATGCCTAAGTGCTAAGACTACTGCATGGAATGAATTTAGTAGCACTATGGCTTCTGCAATTATCTGCTTAGCTACAAACCAAAAGTTCAACTTTTTAAAGTACATTTTTGAAAATATAGTGAAGAACTTGGAGAATGTGTCTAGCAAATTCTTAATGTATCCAAGGTTTGTACAAGTGTTCTTGAATCAACAACTTGATGGAAGGATAACTCATAAGAGGATTTATGTTACACCCTCTCACACAAAAAAGATTTTTGCTAACATGAGAAGGTAAGGAAAAGAATTTTCTGGTAGGGAAACACCCTTGTTTCCAACCATAGTGATATAAGCTCAAGAAGAAATGGGTGAAGGTTCAGAAATGCCAACTGATCCCCATTACACACCCATCATTACTCAACCTTCATCATATCAACCTTAAAAGAAACAAAAATCTAGGAAGCCTAAGAAGAAGGACACTCAGGTATCTCAGCCTAATGATCCTACAAATGTAGCAAATGAGGCTGTCAATGAGGAGCCTAGTATGCAACTTAAGGAATTGATGGATTTTTGTACCAAATTGCAACAAAGAGTGCTTGACCTGGAGAACACAAAGACTGCTTAAGCTCATGAGATTACAAGTTTGAAACTAAGAGTCAAGAAGTTAGAGAAGAAAGGAGGGTCAAGAACTCATAAGCTCAGAAGATTATACAAGGTTGGTACATCTGCAAGAGTAGTTTCCTCTGATGAAGCTAGTTTGGGTGATCAGGAGGATGTATCTAAACAGGGGAGGAAAATTGATGATATTGATGCAGATGCAAAGATTACATTAGTTGATGAAACTCAGGGGAGGTATGGAGATGAAGACATGTTTGGAGTACATGACTTAGATGGAGATGAAGTGGTTATTGGAAGTGAAGTTACTAATAAAGCTAGTGAGAAGAGAAATATTGTTGAGGAAGCAGTTGCTGTGACTATTCCAGTTAGTGCTGCTACAATAACTAATGTTGAACTTACTTTGGCTCAAACACTGGTAGAGTTGAAGAGTGCAAGACTCAAGACAAAAGGGGTTGTTATGCAAGAGCCAAGTGAATCAACTCCAACAATATCTTACAACTACCATCATAGGCTAAGGTTCAAGGTTCAAAGGATAAGGGTAAAGCAAACATGATAGAACCAGAGAAGCCTTTAAAGAAGAAAGACCAGATTAAGTTTGATGAAGAAGAAGCTTTAATGCTACAAGCAGAGTTTGATGAAGAAGATAGGCCTGCAAGGGAGAAAGCTCAACAAGTAGAAGAAGCCAATATTGCTTGGGATGACATTCAAGCAAAGATAGATGCTGACTATCAACTGGCTAAAAGATTGCAGGCACAAGAACAACAGGAGTTGACAATTGAAGATAAGTCTACTTTGTTTCAACAACTCTTGGAGATAAGAAGAAAATTCTTTGCAACAAAAAGAGCAGAAGAGGAGAGGAATAGACCACCTACAAGAGCTCAACAAAGGAGCATCATGTGTACTTACCTAAAGAATATGGCAGGATGGAAGCCTAAAGACTTAAAGAACAAGTCCTTTGCCAATATTCAAGAATTATTTGACAAAGCTATGAAAAGGGTAAACACATTTGTAGATATGGATACAGAATTGGTGGAAGGGAGTGAAGTAAGAGCAGAAGGCAGTAAGACAAGAGAAGAAAGCAGTTCTAAGAGAGTAGGAGATGAGCTAGAATAAGAGAAGGCAAAGAAGCAGAAGGTGGATGAGGATAAAGAAACAACTGAACTTTAAAGTCTGATGGAAGTCATTCCTGATGAAGAGGAAATAGCAGTTGATGCTATACCTTTAGCTACTAAGCCTTCAAGCATTGTTGACTACAAGATCATTAAAGAAGAAAAGATCAGCTACTATCAAATTATAAGAGCTGATGGAAGTTCAAAGAGGTACTCAGCCTTTATTCAGATGCTTAGAAGCTTTGACAGGGAAGATTTGGAAACTCTGTGGAAATTAGTTAAAGCTAAGCATGGGTATACAAGGCCAGAAGAGGGCTATGAGAGAGTGCTATGGGGTGATCTAAAGACAATGTTTGAACATCATGTAGAAGATCTAGTGTGGAGGAATCTACAAGGAAACAAAGTGTTGGTTTGGAAGCTATTTGATTCCTGTGGAGTACACTTTGTGAGGTTTCAAAGTCTGCATGTCTTTATGTTGGTAGAGAAGAGATATCCTCTTACACCTGCTACAATCACAGAGATGCTGAATAAGAAGTTGCAAGCTGATCATTGGAATGAAATGTGTTATCAGCTTCTTAAGCTCATCACAAAGCAACTCAAGAATCAATGAAGTGTTTGGAAGCATCCTCCTGGTGATTAATGAAGCTTTTAATGAAGAAACTTGATGATTTTGAAGATAAATATCAAGTTTAGGGGAGGATTGTTAGGATTAAAAGACTTCTTGATGATCTTAGAGTTACTGCTGCTCAGGTTAGAGTTACTGCTGCTAAGCATAAATTAGTGCTGTTAGTAATCTTAATGAAAAATATGCTAAGTAGTTAGTACTGCTAGTGTAAGTTACTACTGCTAGTGTATGTTACTACTGCTAGTGTAACTTAGTAATGCTGATGAACATTGAAGAAAACTTTCTAAGTAGTTAATACTGTTTGTACATAGTTAATGCTGTTGGTACAAAAGTTACTATTGTTAGTGTTCAGAGTTAATGCTGCTGGTACAAAGTTACAACCGCTAAAAGATTAAGACTGCTAAAAGAGTTTCTACTGTCAAGGGATGGATAAAGACTGCTCAGAGAAATATTAAAGATTGCTTATGAGATTTGTATGATATATTTTTGTAAAAGATACGTATAAGTTATTTGTTTAGAAGATCATGATAACTTAGGAAAATATCGTAAGCCGGTTAGGACTCTTTGGTGTATAAAAGGAGGTCCTAGGGTATAGAGTTCTATGTACCAAAAATAAGTCATTCATAGAATTGTCATTGCTTCAAGGTTTTGTAACCCTAATACTAGTTAGAGTATTCGTATTAATGTATCGAAGCTTTTGTTTGTTAATCTGTATGTTCATTAGAATTACTGTTTCATTGAAGAATTCTTCTTATATTAAAGATTAGATTCTGCATAATCTTTAGTATTATCAAACAAAGTTTCTATCATAGTTGTGTAGGATTTATAATGCATAACTAAACCTTACACAAGCTAAGGAATTCAAGATCCATTGAAGTGGGATCAACAAAATGAGACTTTGAAAAGGCATTACAAAGAACTGTCTGATTCTATCAAGACAACAAAAGCTAAGACTATAGAACATACAACTTCTTTGATTGCTAAAAACACTGAGTTCAAAGCTCAACTTCAGGAAAAAGGGTTTGCAATCGCAGCATTAAAAAATGAGTTAAGAAAATTAACAAGGAATAGTGTGAATACTAAGTTTGCAAGAACATCAATCTTGAGGAAACCGGTTTTACAACCACATAGAAACCAATCAGTTGTTAGACAACCGACTGCGTTTAAGTCTGAGCGACCTAGAATTTCAAAACAACGGTTCGCCTCCCAAGTTGATGTGAATAACGATTTGTCAAAACCAGTCACTACACATTATTTGCCTAAGGAAAAAGAATCTGCTGTTGTAAAACCTCATCACATGATTGCACCCAACTCATCTAGGTAGATCGATTTTAAATAGATGGTTGACTAGATTTAAAGTGCACCCCTTTAATACGGTATTCGTACTAACAATCCTCCCATCGGCTAACTCGACCTCATAACTAGTACTTATTCTTTCCGGCTCGATATCAAATAAATGGGTAAGACTAGTATTTATGAAACTCTTAGCATTTTAATTGATATTTAGCGGTGATTTCGTTTTAAGCTTGGTTTGGATAAGTGAAAAGTCGGGGACGATGAATTTATCCTTTTTGGGGCATTCTCGGATCGAAATGCATCTTGTTCTATGATCCCTAACAGTTATGGAAATAACGAAAGTCGGAATATTCTAGGTAATTACTTATTAAAAAAAATCATAAAAATGGAAAAAGTTTTGAAAAATGGGAAAATAGGGTGTTTTAAAGCTTGTGATTTCTTAATTCTCCCTACAAAAGTCTTTGCTACTTTCCAAAGATTTAGTTTGGGGAAGTTTTGAGGTATTTGGTTTTAGAGCATATAATATTGCGTGAGGACACGACAATCACTTAGTTTGGGGAATTTTGATATGTGAGAAATCACATATCCTTTCTATACCAAAAATGGCCCTAAAAATAAACAAATTGTGCAAATTATGCTTGTATATTGCTTGTTTTGTCATTTGTGATGTGTAGGTATGGATAATGCAAAGAATTACAAGAAAACGGTTAAAACCGGACAAACACAGACACGAGAACAAATATAGTGCACAAGAGCTGGAAGTTTCTAGCAAAAGGTCATCAAAAGTCAACCCTTGGTCAACCTTTGGTCAACCTACAAAAGGACAAAACCCTCAAAATCCTAAATAAACCCTTAATGTTAAAACAATTTCATCAAAAGTCCATAAAACCTAACACCGTTATCTCCTTTATATTATAGAGATAACAGTCATTATTCCTTTATAATAACCCCCTTATATCCCAAGCCCAAATCCATAAACCTCCGGCCCATTTCTTTTATCTCAAGCCCAGGTCAACCCTCACACTCCCCCGGGTCAAACTCAGTTATAAAAAAGGAAAGAAAAGGCGTGGGAAAACCTGTTTTTACTGTTCATCATCGTTCTCACAAATTACCCTGCTAAAACAAAGGGTAAATCTCAATTAATGACGTGGCTATAAGATTCGAGTGCTATGCTACATGTCAGCAAAAGGAAACGTCCTCAAAAGCTTCTATTGGTCCGTTTACACAAAGGGAATGACACGTTGGAAGCAAACAAACACACCTTTGATGGAATTTTGCACTAAATCCTTGGTAAAAGAAGCACAAAGCCTCTGACACACGGAATGCCACGCTGGCCATCCGTGTGCTCACACTTTGATCCAACGGATAAGAAAGAGCATCAAATGATTGCAAGAATTGAAGGGCCAAGATTTAGAGATCAAGGAGGAGCGTTTGCAGAGTTCTAGATCCTTCTCTCAAGCCTATAAATACAGGACCTTCCTCACTCACATGGATATCTAGCTTAATCTTCTTTTCTAGTTTTTAGTTTTTAATAGCTTATTTTTATGTAATATTTAGCTTATTGTCTTTTCATTTAAATGTAATTTTCTTCTTTTAAGCTTGTATTCAGTCTTAATATCAATAAAAGTTCAGTTTTCATATTGTTCATTTGTTAATTCCTGTTTTTACTTAAATGCATAATGGTTTAAAAAGCTCTTTTATACTCTGACAAAGCTCAATAAGCTCTCAAATTCATTCATAAACTTGCTATACTCTCAGTTAAAGTCTCAAAGCTTAACTGAGCATATTTACACTCAAATTTCACCCCAAATTTACCACAGCTTATAATGGAAGGGAAGCCAGATCTGGATGGGCTTCCAGGACCCCACCAGCTTATCTTAGGATAAGCTGGAGCTTGTTGATAGCTCATTTGAGCATTTTATAAGCCTTGTTTGAGCAAAGGCAGTTGTAAGTCCTCAATTTCATTTTATAGCTTTAACTTGCATTTTAGCTTAATCCTGCTTATTTCCTGCTTATAGTTGTTTAAAATAGCTTATTAGTGCTTATAATTGTTGATTAGTGCTTATTTAGTTCAATTCTTAGTTTAAATTTCATTTTGTAAGCTTTTGCTATAAAACAGTTAAAAAAACCAAAAATAGTAGCAGTTCATTAAGTTTGTTATAAGCTGTTTAACATCTGGTCTTTGAAGAGTTTCAGCTTAAATAGCTTTTATCAAGTTAAAAGTACTAAAAACTGTTTTTAAAGGGGTGTTTGGTTTAACCTGTTTAATGGGTCAAAATGGGTGAAATCTTGCTTTGTGCTTTTGAGTCAGTTTAGATTAGTTAAAAGTAGTCATAAAAGTCATTTTGTTTAAGTTTTTAAGTGTTAAAACTCAAAATTAAGGTTTTAAGAAAGTGTTGTTTGAAACTGTGAGTTTAAAGCTTATTTTATCTGCTTATTTGATCATGCATTTTAATCTTATGAAAAGTTTGATGTTTATGTGTTTATGCAAGTGGTAAAACAAGTTAGTATCAAAATCATTAGGCCTGCATTGTTGTTTTGTGATTTTTCATTTCTGTCAAAAAATTTGCAAAGTGTTGAAAAAAGAAGAAACTGCTTTTTGATATGATCACTGTGGCTTATTCTTGATTTCAAAATGTATTTTTATTGTTGATACTTGTTCTTTGAGGTTAAATCTCAATCTGTTTGTTGGTTAAAAGTTCATAAGGATCTGTTTACTTGCTTATTTTTTAAGCTCAAAGTTTGGTTTTGTTAAAATAAAAAAAAGTTTTCTAAGTATTGAAAAATGAACAAACAGCTTTTTCTTTAAGCTTTTTAAGGGCTTATTTGTGTTTCAAACTCTCTTTTGATTGCTGATAATTATAGCTTATTGTTTAAGCTTTTTAGGGGTATAAGCTGTTTAGCCATAAGGATCTGTTAAGAGCTTAGTTTTAAGCTCAAAAGTGCCCCCTTGCTATTTTCATTGACAGTTTTGGTCAAAAAGACCAATTGCTTATTTTAGCTTATTGTAGTTTAAGTTCTTTGCTTATTTTTGCTTTTTTATGCTTATTAGGTATGGTTGAATATCTTTGATAGCTTATTTCTCCTTTAGGATTGCTTATTAGTGCTTTAAAAGACCAAACAGTTAGTATTTTTAAGCCTTTAGGATATAAAGGCATTTCTGTCATTTTAAATTGCTTATTTCGTGCTTATTTTTGAGTTTTAAAAAAATTGTCTTCATTAAAGTTGTGTTTTTACAGCTTATTTATAAGCTGAGTTAAAAAGTTTTTTTAGGTATTAATTTGCTATTTTCTAGAATTTTAAATAGATTAAATTAGATTTTAATTCATAAAAATTTATTAAAAAGCCAAAAAAAAATATAATTTTTTTAGAAAATTTTCTTTTGTCATTTTAGAGGTTTAGAAACTAAGTTTGCATTTTTAGGGCTTAATTTTGATATAGTTGATAATTTAGCGCCTTTTTAGGATTTTGGTTTTGCGTTTTTAGTTTAATTTTAGTGCCCTTAATAGTTTTTAGTTTAAATTGCCTTAAATTTCCTGTAGAATTAGAATCCCAATCAAATTGGTCCCATTCAAGCATCGATTCTCATCACGACTTTCGACTTTCCATTGCATTCCTCATCGGGGAAACGACCCGGGAATCGTACTCCCGGATTACAATAATTGTGATTTTTTTTATTTCTACCCTCTTATCTTTATATATTATATATTATAAGTATATCTTATATTTATATTTATATATTATATATTATAAAAAAGGTGTAGATCAGAAGCGATCAACCTACTAAAAATCTTGACACAATAGGTCCGTACATTGGGACTGCTCACAATCAGATCCAAAGCCCAAAAACCGAACCGGGCTTCTTAACCCATAGCGCTATTTATTATACAACCGGCTACCCATCATAGGTAGTTGACGGCTCACGATTGAGGTCTTTTGATGTAAAGCTACTCAAGCAACATACCACATATAATCGGGTCCAAGCATACAAGAAAACTACTTGTGTTCATTTTTGAAAACTAGCATGTATCTCCCTCGCAGGATTTAAGAAAAATATTTGAAAAGCGAGGCTATGAACTCACCGAGATATCAAAGAGACCAGAAGTATAATAAGCCTTGAACGGGAGAAAAACACTTACGCATTACCTAAAATATGTGACGCGTCTTATTATAATATATAAGTAAAAACAATACGTAAGAAAATTTTGACGAGTATAGGATATGTTCCTAAGATATGCACAACATTGCACCTAGATTTAACTAAGGTATTTTTGCTCCCCAATTGGTGTGTGACCTGATCTTATATGTATTTAAACATCTACCAAGTTTCGCCATCCAATTCCAATTTTAGATATGGTTATCTATGCATTTACAATTTTTAGCCAAGACGTAAAAACTAAAATTCTGGAATTGACTCATGTTCATGGACTTGTATCTCCTAATCTATAAATGGTACAAACACATGGCTCTCACTCTTGAAATCACTTGAAGTCTAGTTTTCAAAACTTTAAGCCAATCAATCAACCCATTTTCCAATCCACGAGAAATGGATATTTACTAACCGTAAGTCAAAACAGAAAGTTGACTGAATTTCTACTCCTTACGAAAAAGAGCATAATTCCTTATCTATAATAGCAATGGATGTGAGGACAAATGCTGGAGCTTCCCATTCTTTAAACCTCAAACTTTTAGTTTAAAAACTTAGAGATTAACACGTTTTCTAATCAAAGGTCCAGACTTGACATATTTTCATATTTTGACTATAACTTCCTCATCCGGAGGAATTGGTTGACCATCCAATTATCACATGATGCTAAGACCTATATCTATTCAAACATATAATTTAATCACAGGCTCCAGGCCAAAAATATTTGTGAAAACATACGTTTTTGCTACTGATTTAAAATAGTCCCTATGAAATCCATCCAAACCTATTCTAAACTCATCCAAAACACAATCAACCCTCATGCAATGCTACTACACATATCCTAAACATATCCCATACTTCAAACACAACATTTTGAGTTCAATAAAAAAATCAAATAAATCCATGTCATGCATGTTCATAAAAATTAAAATCAAGCACATGCATGAATATAATCAAACCAATGAAAAATTACAAAGAATACTTTAAAAAAAAGAACAAGGAACTAAGTAGATGATCAAAACCACAAATCTTTGTGGTTTTTGTGTCTTGGCCGAACACAAGGAGGAGCAAAGAAAGACCCAAAAATTTGATTTGATTAACCTAACCTTGTTTAAAACACTTCTAAGCAAACCCTTAATAAGTTCCTTGCATCAAATTAACATAAACCCTAAAATCCAGAATCTTCAAAATTTAAAATCTTCAATAAAACTCTTGCATGTTGGTTTTTCAAGATGGTTTATTGTTTAGAGACATTGGATTATAGGTTTTAGGTAAGATGGAATGATTCTTGATTGGAATTTGAGAATGGAGGTGAAGTGTGTTTCTGTGTTGTGTCGAACAGAGAAAAAGAAAATCAGAGTTTGAGTGTGTGTGTGAGTTTAGGATCGGTATGAGTGAGTATGTGTATTTAAATAGGGGTATCTTGGTTTAATTTAGGAATTAAAGATTTATAAAAAAAATAGATATATACAAAGGGTGTGTTTAATCGGCTATATATATAAAAAGGGATGGGAACTAGATTTTAGGTCTTTGTATAGGGATTTAATGGTATTATATTTTCCATAAAAAATATATATATATAGGGGAGTTTGTTTGAGTTATAATCGGACGCCTTCTAAGGGGTGGGCTTGGTTGGGCTTTTGCTTGCTAATTTGTTGTATTACATTGTTTCCGAGCCCAAATACCTATTTAACTGGCTATTTGATTAAAAATCACAATTTCTTCGACGCGATTTTGGCTAAACACAAATAAAATATGGAAAATAATAAAAATGAAATAAATTTAGCTCTCATGGTTAAATATGGCTTTTGTTGATTTCTCGATCGAAAACGGACAAACTTCAATTAAAGAATTCGCGAAAGATTTACAAATGACAGTTTTAAATGAAATCGACTAAAATAATTAAAAGTAAATTCTTATAATTAATAATATAATTATGAGATTAGAATTAGTAGTGACCTTAATTATGGGGTTTTACATCCTACCCTCCTTACGGGAGCGACATCCCGGCGCTCGATTATCGCCATGCTTTCGTTTCTTGGTCGGGAATAAATGCGGATACTTCCTCATGAAAAAGTCTTCCCTTTCCCATGTAAATTTCAGACCTCTCCGCGAGTTTCAACGAACCTTAACAATAGGAATCCGACTCTTCTTCAGCTGCTTTACTTCACGATCCATAATTTCCACGGGTTCTTCGATGAAGTGCAATTTATCATCCAGTTGAATTTCTTCGAGTGGAATAACTAGGTTCTCGTCTGCGAGGCACTTATTGAGATTAGAAACATGAAACGTATTATGAATGATACGGAGTTTTTCTGGTAACTCTAATCGATAAGCCACAGGACCAATTCTTTCAATGATCTTGAACGGTCCCACATAACGTGGACTCAACTTTCCCCGTTTACCAAAATGAATTACGCTCTTCTAAGGCGAAACCTTGAGCATAACCATATTACCCACATCAAACTCTATCGGCTTTCGCCTCACATCCGCATAACTCTTTTGTCGGCTTCTGGCAGTGAGCAAACGGTTCTTGATTTGAATGATCTTCTCCGTGGTTTCACGAATTAATTCGGGCTCAGTTAGTTGGCTATCTCCAACTTCACTCCAATAAACATATGATCTACACTTTCGACCGTAGAGTGCTTTAAACGGTACAGCCTTGATGCTAGCATGATTACTGTTGTTATAAGAGAACTCGACCAAAGGCAAGTGTCGATCCCAACTTCCACCGAAATTAATTACGCAGGCACACAACATATCTTCAAGAGTTTGGATTGTTCTCTCACTTTGACCATCAGTTTCCGGGTGGTATGTCGTACTCATTTTTAAGTTCGTCCCTAAAGCATTTTGAAGGGACCTCCAAAACCCAGACGCAAATCGGCTATCGCGGTTTGAAATGATTGACAACGGTACACCATGCCTATAGACAACTTCTTTCAGATACAGCCGGGTAAGTTTTTCCATACTATCAGTTTTCTTCATCGGCAAAAAGTGTGCCGATTTAGTCAACCGATCAACAATTACCCAAATAGAATCGTACCCACTAGGCATTCTCGAAAGACCCGTAACAAAATCCATAGTAATATGTTCCCACTTCCATTCAGGAATTTCAGCATTAATTAGATATGAGAATTTCAAAGTATATTGAAAACTTTAATATGCAAAGTTTAATAATTAATATATATCTCAATATATATATATCATAGTATTTATTAATAAATACTTAGTGATAATACACCCGCAATATATAATGTTAGAAACGTAATTACAGGAACGACTTGGCCTGCATCTTAAGGAGTTTGCACGCTAAAATTTGAAAATAAAGTTATAGTTTAGGTTTTGAAAACGACCTAGTTCTTTATAACTTATGGCTCTTGATACCAATCTTTAACACCCCCAAATTTACTTGCAATGAAACCAACTATTTGGGTGTTAAATTCATAGCACGGCAGTCACAAGAATATAAAGAACGACTCGAAGAGATGTTTTATAAACAAGCAAACATTTCCATTACTTGGTTTTAGAGTTCAAAAGTGTAGTCCTAAAGCATCGTTACCATAATATTATGCAAGTTTGACATAAACAATCTAAAACAAGTTTTCATTTAAGGAATGGATTTTAGAATGATGAACAAAAGTTTAGCACAAATCCTTCTCTTGAGACTCCAAGCCTCCGGACTTCAATTACCTGAGATAAACATGCTAAAAAGTCAACGAAACGTTGAGTGAATTCATAGGTTTTATAAGTGATAAATAGTTGAACACAAGCATTATAATATTCATAAGTATCATATAAACTTGTGGGCCAGACAAGCTATTAACCAACAGTTGCATTGAGCTCGTGACACCGATCCCATTTCGCATAATTATGATAATCACAATCATATACCAATAATATTCATCATTTTCCCCCAAGGTTAGGCATTACGTCATATACCTACTAAAAATCTCGACACAATAGGTTCATACATTGGGACTGCTCACAATCGGAGAAGGTGCCGTGTGATTTGATTAATAAACTGGCCCCATCCCTTTTTTTTGGACTTTTGTTTGCTAATTATGTGTAACTTTAGTTTCCGGGCCTAATTACCTATTTAACTCGTTATTCGTTATAAAATCACAGATTTCTTCGACGCGATTTTTGGCTAAACACGAATAAAAGATGGAAATTAATAAAAATAAAATAAATTAAGCTCTCGTGGCTAAATATGGCTTTTGTTTATTTCTCGATCGATAAAACGAATAATTTAAATTGTACGATTCGCAAGGGTTTTTAAATTGTACGATTCGCAAGGGTTTTTAAATTGACGATTTTAATAAAAATCGGCTAAAATAATAAAAATGAATTAATTAACTTTATAAAAAAGATAAAAATGAAGTAATTAACTTTATAAAATAGATACGAGATTAGTAATAGTAGTGACCTTAAATACGAGGTTTTACATCCACTATCCTCCCTTTTTTTTTTTGTTTTTTTGTTCTTATTTTATAGGAGCGACGTCCCAACGCTCTATTCCTCATACTCACCTTCTTCTTGTTCGCGAAAAGATGCGGATACTTATTCTTGAAAAAATCTTCCCGTTCCCAAGTGAATTCCGGACCTCGCCGCGAGTTCTAACGAACTTTAACGATGGGAATACGGCTTTGATTTAGTTGTTTGACATGATGGTCCATGTTCTTTACAGGATCCTCGATAATTTGTAGCTTGATGATTAGACGAAATGCATTTAGTGGAAAGGCAAGGTTTAATGAGGTAACGTCTCATCGGGTTCAAGACGCGAAAGGTGACATGGATTTTACTGAGTTCCTGATGTAGTTTAAGGTGTATGGCTTGCGCTTTTCAAATATTTTTCTTAAAACCCGTGATATCAAAGAGACCAGAAATAAGATAAGTCTTGAACGATAGAAGAACCCTTATGCGCCACCATAAAAATATCGTGACGACGTCCTTAGTATAATATATAAGTAAAAACAATACGTAAGAAAATTTTGACGAGTATAGGATATTTTCCTAAGATATGCACAACATTGCACCTAGACTTAACTAAGGTATTTTTGCTCCCAAATTTGTGTGTGACCTGCTCTTATATGTATTTAAACATCTACCATGTTTTTCCATCTAATTCTAATTTTAGATATGGTTATCTATGCATTTACAATTTTTTAGCCAAAACGTAAAAACTGAAATTCTGGAATTGACTCATGTTCATGGACTTGTATCTCCTAATATATAAATGGTACAAACACATGGCTTTCACTCCTGGAAATCACTTGAAGTCTTGTTTTCAAAACTTTAAGCCAATCAATCAACCCATTTACCAATCCATGGGAAATGGATTTTTACTAACCGTAAGTCAAAACAGAAAGTTGACTGAATTTCTACTCCTTACGGAAAAGACCATAATTCCTAATCTATAGGATGTGAGGACAAATGATGGAGCTTCCCTAAGATGTCTAGTACTTACCCATGCTTTAAAACTCAAACTTTTAGTTCAAAAACCTGGAGATTAACATGTTTTCTAATCAAAGGTCCAGACTTGACCTATTTTTGTATTTCGACCATAACTTCCTCATCCGGGGGAATTGGTTGACCATCTAATTATCACATGATGCTAAGACCTATATCTATTCAAACATATAATTTAATCACAGGCTCCAGGCCAAATATATTTGTGAAAACATACATTTTTGCTACTGATTTAGAACAGTCCCTATGAAATCCATCCAAACCTATTCTAAACTCATCCAAAACACAATCAACCCTCATGCAATGCTACTACACATCTCCTAAACATATCCCATACTTCAAACACAACTTTTTGAGATCAATAAAAAAATCAAATAAATCCATGTCATGCATGTTCATAAAAATTGAAATCAAGCACATGCATGAATATAATCACACCAATGCAAAATTACAAAGAATACTTTAAAAAAAAGAACAAGGAATTAAGTAGATGATCAAAACCACAAACCTTTATGGTTTTTTTGTCTTGTCCGAACACAAAGAAGAGCAAAGAAAGACCTAAAAATTTGATTTGATTAACCCAACCTTGTTTAAAACACTTCTAATCAAACCCTTAACAATTTCCTTGCAATAAATTAACGCAAACCCTAAAATCAAGAATCTTCAAAATTTAAAATCTTCAATAAAACTCTTGCATGTTGGTTTTTAAAGATGGGTTATTGTTTAGAGACATTGTATTATAGGTTTTAGGTACGATGGAATGATTCTTGATTGGAATTTGAGAATGGAGGTGAAGTGTGTTTCTGTGTTGTGTCGAACAGAGAAAACGCAGAAAAAGAAAATCAGAGTTTGAGTGTGTGTGTGAGTTTAGGATCGGTATGAGTAAGTATGTGTATTTAAATAGGGATATATTGGTTTAATTTAGGAATTAAAGATTTATAAAAAAATAGATATATACAAGGGGTGTGTTTAATTGGCTATATATAAAAAAAGGGATGGGAACTAGATTTTGGGTCTTTGTATAGGGATTTAATGGTATTATTATATTTCCTTGAAATTATGTATATTTATTTGTGATATTTATTTTTTTATATTTACGTTGGAGTGGGATTTAGAGGTTGTTGGAGAGGGTTTTAGAGGGTTATGGTTTTGGACGATTGTTGGTTATGTAGTGGAAGAGTGTTTTAGAGGGTGTTGTGTGTGTTTTGGAGATGTGTGTGTTTGGGGATTGTGTTGGTGTGGGTGTGTTATTTATAAATTTATATATTATTTATATTTATATATATATATATATATATATATATATAGGGGAGTTTGTTTGAGTTATAACCGGCCCCTTTCTAAGGAGTGGGCTTGGTTGGGCTTTTGCTTGCTAATTTGTTGTATTACTTTTTTTTTCGAGCCCAAATACCTATTTAACTCGCTATTTGATTAAAAATCACAATTTATTCGACGCGATTTTGGCTAAACACAAATAAAAGATGGAAAATAATAAAAATGAAATAAATTAAGCTCTTATGGCTAAATATGGCTTTTGTTGATTTCTCGATCAAAAACGGACAAACTTCAATTAAAGAATTCATGAAAGATTTACAAATGACATTTTTAAATGAAATCGACTAAAATAATTAAAAGTAAATTCTTAAAATTCATAATATAATTATGAGATTAGAATTAGTAGTGACCTTAATTACGGGGTTTTACATATACTCGCTTATTTGCTTAAGTATGTGACCTATCATTCTACTATTTTTAGGAATACAAATAAAGAGTTAGCTAGATACCAGGATAGCTCTCCATATCTGCAATCTATATATCTGGAATAATAGGATCACAAATTAACGTGTTGTCCTGTCCTTTAAGGTTTAGTGAACAAGTTGGACTAGGGGGTGACCTAGGATTAACAAATAACATTCTGATTCCTTGAAGGATGGATTGGGGATAATGGACTACTAGTATATAGAAGGCCGTTAAGCAATAAGTTAGTAAAGTCTCCATGAGCTAGTCGTTAGTGAGATCACCCGCATTGAACTTCTAAGATAGATTATAACCAACCGTGAATACTTTATGCGGATGTGCCTAATTATGACAGAATTTGCATGTTTAGGTTTTAGGAAGAAGTACCGCCTAAATCTAAGAATGATATATCAGACAACAACAAGACAATCATTGCACTAATAAACAATCTTGCATTCTATAAGATTAATCATGGTTAATACAGTTTCTTACCATAGGCTTGAACCGTTCCTCTATGCTCTGAATAATCTCTTTTGTGCATTAGAGTAGCTTAGGTAGCGTTAAGTCACCAACAAAACCCATGCCAGTCTCTCAGAATAAAAACCCCCTTTATTCATTAGAATTAGGATTCACTTAGGTTTAGCATAGGTTTAACATAGAATAGAATAACTTAGATAACTAAATACTGATAGACCTAAGAATTAGTTCTCGCTCTTAGTGATCGACACTCCACGTACCAACGAAGCTACAATTGATCGGGTACACTTCCTGTTAAAGTGTTGTTTTAGGTAAAGTCAGCAAAATATAAATAGTAAAATTTGAAAACATATATAACACCTACACGACGACACATCAAGTTTTTGGCGCTGCTGTCGGGGAGCGAAACTTTAATTTTTATTTTTATCAGGTATTTTCAGTTTAGTTTAATTTAGAATAGATTTGAATATTATTGCGTATTTTATTTTTGAGTTTGTTTGTTTGCTTGTCTGCATTTAGTTTAGTTTTTATTAGTTTACTACTTTTCTATTTCGTTATGTTGCTGCAGGAAACAGAAAATCCAGGTACTACTATGGAAGATTAGTTTAGTTTGAGACTGAAAGAGCCCTTAGAAACGGTATGGTTTATAACTGGGAAACTGCTAAGTATGGTATGGTGAATTGGTGTCTTGATGAAGTAGACATCGACATCTTATGATTTTTTGAGCTAAAATTCTCAGTTATAGTTTATAACTATGCTTTGAAATTAAAACCCGACCCGTCTTTTAATTAAATATTTAACCATGGTATTTTCCTGGAAAACGAAACACCATATCCTAAATCTATTTTTAAGGACTGAAAATCCAAGGCAGAAAGAAAAACCTTAAGAAAAAAAAATTCTAAAAAGGAAAATTTCAACATCTTAAACATTAGTGAAGATCTATTTTCTTGTCATATACATTCCACCAGAAATTTGGGATTTGGTAAAAGGGATGATTGTTACAAAATAGAGATGCAAATTTTTCAATAAAAAACCATTGATGCCTATGGGAATTAAACAAACGAGTTTCGAGGGATCGATAACGAACCAACCATTAAAACTTTCATAGTGGGAGTTTTCACCACAAAATTACATATCAGAACCACCTCTCGAAACCGGTATAACGACGGGATCTCTCAATGCCTATTCAAAAATTTATATATCCGGATTTGGATCCCGTTCGACCAGAAATTGTTTTATAAGGATAAAAATTGACGAAAGGGGATGTGATAAAAGATACGACGTATCGAGAATTAACCTATAAGGCGTATCGATTCTTGATAAAGAATCCTATATCTGACGGGTACTAATACGGCGTATTTACTGTTAAATACGACGTATTCGCTGTAAACATATAAATACCCATCAGCACGTAAATTGCATGCATGATAATAACTCAACAAAAAACAACTCACTACGGCTGAATAACTCCAAAAGGATCTTTACTTTGCTTTCTGTTTTGTCGATTTATGTAACACCCCCATTTTTACATATAGCAGCGGAAGCTAATCTGGGGTATTACTTTAAGGTACAACAGTATTAATCATAGAAAACGAATCAAAAAGAGTTGTTTTTGAAAATAAGCTATCATTCATTATTTCTTCAGAGTTTTTATAAACGAGAGGTTCCCAAAATCTATACAATAAAGTTTGAATGATAACGGTTTTTCCATCTTCATGTCCTCGCCACTCCGTGCCATTAGTTACCTGAGATAAAACATGCTAAAAAGTCAACACAAAGGTTAAGTGAATCTATAGGTTTAAGTAATATAATTTGAATGCAAGTGCGATATTGGGCTACGTTGATATACACCCGTTATTGAAAAACATATTTATTATTGCCATTAGCTCATGAATCTGAAGCCTTAGGGTATGGTGATACGTTATAGCCCCTGCAGGTATGTTTGCCAAAATACCCGCGTGATTTCTAATGATGTGCAATTGGTTACACGTAACTGGGTACACCAACGGGGAGTCCAGCCCAAATAGATCTATTCACATCATTCGCGCTTACTACGGAGAGTAATTAACGGTTCATGATTATGGGGACTTAAAGGCAAAGCCGTTACTTAGGCAATAATAAATTGAAATAGCATACAGAAATAATTACATTCATGTTTATAACATGTATCCCCCTCGCGGGTTTATAAAACATTTGAAATATTGAAATGCGAGGCTATGAACTCACCGAAACAGTTATAGGGAAATTGATAGCAATGTATATAAAATGAATAGTAACTGCTTCGTCACAGGCAACATGTGAATATAAAGTCTTGGTTTTATTGAATATGTAATTTTTGAATATTGATGTTGATTTTAACATAAAAATTATCATAACACCGTTCGGGCCATCATAATTCAGAAGTCATTCAGTAAACGTTTGAGGAGCTAGGGCACTTTAAATCGTAAACCCAACAACTCAGTCAGAATGTAATACCAAGATGAAACTCCTTAATATGAAGCTCCCTAGTATTGTGGTATAATATGAATCCGGGACATGATTTTTGAAAGCACATCGATGATGAATGATATAATAGTTATAACATAAGCAGTTTTAAGCATTTTATTCAATATCTGGAAATGTTAAGCACGTCAAGCGTTAATTAAAGTTATGTCTTGTAATGTTTTGAATGTGTTTTTATACTTTTTCAAAATGTTACATTTTAGACCCTTGAGTTTGAAGAGTGGCAGAATATACCCTTGGAGTTTGCACTTTTACGACTTTGGTCCCTCAAGTTTAAAAGATATACCAAGTAAACCTTGTACTTTAAAAAGTGACATAATAGACCCTTGTAGTTATAACTTTGATAAAATGACACTTTTAGTTCTTTTAGTTATAAGTTTCTGAAACTTACGATATATACCCCTTGCATGGATAATTTTTACAAAACATGTCCAAATTGCCATGCAAGCTTATTTTAACATTTCAATAGACATTTATAAGTTATAATAAACTAAAATATGAAGAATAACATAACGCAAGTTAAATTAACGATCGTAACTAGAAGCAAAACGGGTCATATTAGGGTTTTAAAATGAAAACGCGCGGGTTTTAACCTCAAATTCTTTCATGACTTATCAAAGCACTTATTTTAATACTAGTTAAGCTTATTGGGATAGATTATAACAATATTTTACAAGCTTAGCTTATAGATTAAGCAAAAACATGAAATTAGGGTTTCGAGTGTACGGTTTTGGATAAAAAAGGTATAACACATAGGTTTTTAAGTTCAAAGCTTTATATTATGATTTTAGCATGATCATACGAACATTATAAAGGTATGAATACAAAATATAAGCTTAGAGAACATGGTATTAAGCTTATAGCTTAGAAATGGGTCAGAATCGGGACTTTTAGCTTCGTACGCCTAGAATAACGACTCCCGGGCTTCGTTTCTTGGTTTCTTTTGCTTCCTTTCTATACTTGAGCCTTATTAGGATCTCTTAGAATTCATATTGAGCAAAGTATTGCTGCTATGATGGGTTATAGAGGAGGAAGTGGGGGATGAAGAAAAATGAAGTGTTTTGGTTCCTATTTATAGGCGAATTGAACTTGGAGGCCAAGGTAGGTTATGAAATCTAAAGAGGACATGTAGGAGGTCTAGAGGGTGATGAGGAGGGTCTAGTAGATGTGTTGTTTAAGCTAGAAAGTAGCTATGGTGAGGTGTTTACCCCTTTGCATGTCGTGGCTAAGAAATGGAAGAAACAAGAACCATGTGATGGATTTTTAAACTATAAATGAAGTAGATATCTATGAGAGGAGCTTGTAAGCATCTAGGGAGGTAAGGTGCTTGTCATTGAGGTGCTTGGTTGCAAGAAAAACTTTCAAAATGGGTCACTTTGCAAAGGTTTTTGATTTCGGGTACATTAGGGCTCAATTAGGGTTTTCAAGCTTGGATTTCGTGTACATTTGATTAGGAATGATAGGTTACTGATCCTAAGACTTACATTAAGGATTATAATCAAAAGTTGATAGGTGGTTTGGGTTAAAATGGGTAGAAAATGAGTAAACGGGTCAAAAGTTCCAATTAGGGCACAATTAGGGTTTTCTAGATTATTTATCTTGTACATTGTTTGTTAATAGGTGAAATAATGAAGGAATGTGATTTGACAAAGTTGTAATTTATGTTATTATAACTTATTTGAGAGTTGGTTTGGGTTTACAATGGATAAAAATCAAGAAACGGGTCATGATTTAGAAACTAGCTCGGTTTTAGGGTTTAGGGTTTTGAGTGTAAAAAGATGTATGAAAGTTTATGAATAGAATAATTAGGGTTTACACATTGTATATTGAGTGTAGTAGCTTGTACACAAGTGGTGGTGAAGAGATTAGAATGAAAACGAAGGTAAAACGGCTATTTTGGAGATCATACGTTAAATGACTTGTATATGAGCTTTTAAAAGACTTTGTACGTTAATTTAAGAGATTTTATATTTTCAAATGAGATTGTTATATTACTTTATACATATCTTTAGTAGCTTTTGCATTCAATTTAGATGTTTTAATCCTTCATGGAATTGGGGTTTTAAAAAGGCATAGCGATAACGTGATTAAAAGCCCGTTTTTTGATATAACGTTTGCGAATGGAACATTATAGGAAAAATGAACTATGTAAAAATGTATATATGATATTGACTTGATTTTTATATGATTTCTTGACAAATATGAAATAGGATTGTCATAAATGTAGGTTTTTCCAGAGCCCGTTAACTTAGTTATGCAAGAAAATGTTTGTACATCTGATATTGGCAAAGTAATTAATGTAATAAGCAAAAAATTTCCCTGAAGAAAGGTGAGTTCATATATAATTGATAGAATGTACATCATCTTAACTTAATAGATGATATTACATTTATGAAAATTACGGTTGTTATAGTCCCCCATCCTTACTGAAATCTCGTCCTGAGATTTAATTAAATTTGAGAAGAGATGATTGAAAATAGATGAGGATATTTAGCACGAATTTTATCTTTGCGTTCCCATGTAAACTCTGGTCGCACTTTTAGAGTTTCATCGCACTTTGATTATAGAACACGACTTGCTTTAAAGTGCATGATTTTACGATCCATAATTCCACTGGTCCTTCTACAAAGTTATTGTCGCGAGTTAAAGTCTTTTATTGGAATGATGAAGTTCATCGGATAAGCATGTTTCTTGAGATTTGAAATGTTGGATACTACAACTTTTTAGGAAAGCTCTAGTTTGTACGCCACTAGGGTCAATTTGTTTTAAGAATTTTGAATGGTCTAATGTTATCAATGGATTAAGCATTCCTTCGTTTTCCGAATCGAACGATATCTTTGGCGAGGATGATGCTCTCAACTAACACGATTGCCAACTTGACGTTCTAAAGGCTTTTCGCCTCACATTGGTAGTAACTCTTTTGTCGAAAGACGGAATTTGCAACGATCTTTTCGTAGTTTCTTGAATATCTTCTATCCCGATAATTAGCTGAATGCCGGAGTGATGATCAAGAAATATTATGAATTGTAAGAGAGTTGCAAATCATGTTGGATATAAATTTTGGAAATGAACAGATGATGACTAGATACTTAACCGTATGAATGTAATAATGAGAATAAGGAATTTATTTGTACAAACGGATTTGAAAGAAACTTGTTTGTACGAATGCCATACTTAAGCCCACTCATTTATAATTTGTCATTTACAAACAGAGGCGTCCCAATCCTTGTAATTTGGAGAATTTATAAATCATAGATTTAGAAGAGGTTTATAATTTTCCTTATACAAATGAAGAAGCTCCTAAATCATTCAATAAGATGATTCTAAATCATCACCATTTAACATAAAACATGATATCAAAACGTATTAGGTAGAAGATAAAACTATAAGAAGGATAATGAGACATTCAATCACACGATACCGATCCAGAAATCACATTTGGAGAATTTGGCATACAATTCCTCCCTTCTAAGTAATTTCAAAATTATTCTCAGATGTTCTGCATGTTCTTCTTTGTTATAAGAGTAGATAAGAATATCATTGATGAACACTATTATGAATTTGTCTAAGTATGGTTTACACACCTGATTCATGAGATCCATGAATAATAGTAGCGTGTTAATTTAACCAAATTAACTTGAATTTTATAGAGTGTCCGTATCTCTTTCGAAAAGCAGTCTTAGAATATCTTCATTCCTTACTCTCAATTTATGATAGTCTGATCTTAAGTCAATTTTTGAGTAAACGCTTAAACCTTGAAGTTGATCGAATAAGTTATTGATTCTGGGTGATAGGTAAGTTTATTCAACTCCCGGTGATTGATATATATTCTGAACGATAAGAAGAAAAACGAATATCTTGGATATATACCTTTTGGTTTTTATACAGGGTGTAAGATTTAGTCGGGTTTTGTTTTGGTTACTTTGAGTGATCAAAGTTTTACCGTTGATAGGAATGTGGATGACTTTCTTGTCGCAGAAAATGTTGGCATGATACTTGGATAATTAATCCATACCAATGATGATGTTGAAATAAGATTAATTTGTGAAAGGTAGGTTTTACAAATTCATAAGGCGACCCTATAGTAACGGTACTATAAAAAGTGGATGTATACAACAAAATTGTATTATATTTTGAACAACTTGCCTTTTATACTTTTACATAGTCAAGATTTGACAAGTTTTTTAATTATACCACACACCCTGTGGTTAGGTTATTTCTAACTAGCTATAACAAGTATCAACATCTAGTATTCGAGGTCCTTTTATCTTGCAGTCCTAGTTTGAATGACCTATCTTGTTGCAAATTGACACTTGACATGCAAAACCCTGGTGATGCAGGGTGCATCTTGTAGCATAATTGAAGGTATCCATGGTATCCTTAGCAGGAATAAGTCTATAGTTTCTTGTCTCTATTCTGCTGTGGGGTTGTGATTTGTTGTGGAGTATTTTTAAATATTTGTTTTGTTGTTGCGATATGTTTAGAGGTTGTTTATTTGTAGTTGCGGTCATTGGTAGTTGATTGTTGTTGTGTCGTGGTGTTTCTTGTTTATCATCAAACTTCTTTATGGTTATTGGTTTCTTGTACAGAATTGTGTTTCATTACATGCTTTATTAACTTCTGGGTCATGGTAATGGCTTCTTCCATTTTCCTAATCTCGGTTTGAGGACAATTGTAACATTCCGTATTTAAGGTCACATCTTACTCCGAGTTTTAATTCTATTTTCATTTTTAAGCGAGTTATTAAATTTTACGTTTACCCGATTTAGTAAGTTTTTCGCGTTCTTAGCTTTGCGTAAGCCGTAATTAGAAATCTATTCCGTATTCGCATCGTAAGTGATTTATTAATCTCATATTATTCCCCAATAATTATAATTCTCATCATTTTCATTTTCCGTTGTGATTCGCGTTTCCGAATTTTCTTGCTAAAACTCGCGTTTCTACCTTAAACCTTACTTTTTTTTTACCTTACATTATACTTTAATTAAAACACTTATAAACAAAAAAAAAAGGTATAATCTTACACAAATCAAGGCCTAGGCCGGCCACACCCAAGACCACACTCCAACTCCATTCTCTTTTCTATAAACACTCATTATACTTCATTTCCCATAACATGCAATAATCCTTTCACTTCTCCATTTCAAAAGTTTTTTTTTCTCTCCTTTCTTCTTGGTCCTAGGCTGCCGAATTCAAACATCACCACCATCACCATCTCACAAAATTATTCAACTCATTTTAGGCTTTATAACACCATCCTTTTGCATCTTGCAAAGATTGGTGTAGTTTCTTGAAGATTTGAAGGTGTTTAGGACTAGTTTTCTTGGAGATTCTGAAGCATTGATTGTGGTTTTATTGGATAGTTCTTGGGTGTATTTTAGGCTAAAGTAAGTTTTTTCAATATTCGCTGGTTTTAAGGGTTGCATTGGTTCGGACCAGCCCTAGCAAGAAGAGAGTGTTTTGTTTGTTGATTCTCTAGCTCAAATCCACCCTTAGTAAGATCTATTCTTTATTCTTAATTTTTATCGTTTTGGACCATGCAAATGGATGTTAGATTCTGAAAATATAAGTTTTTTATTTTTACTAAAGTGTCCTAATCATTAGTTAATATGCATTGTGTTAAATTTTAAAGAGAATAAAATGATGTTTGGATTGGATATAAAGGTTTATGTGAAACTTATTATATAACATCAGTAGGCAAAACAGATGGAATACGAAATAATTTTTGGTTAATATTACCTGGTAAATTTAAAAATGATGTGGTATTTGTCCTAAGGTGTATGTGTTAGTTGGATAGAGCCTATCTCCTCCTATGAGCTAGATTTACGTCCCCAATTTACTAAAACTAGTCCAATTTTTGCACTCAGTTGGGAAAGCGGTGGTGTAACCCCCATATTTTTGCACACACTTTACTGAAATAAAAATGTGTTCACAGGTAGAGGAACACATTATCTACCATTCCAAGTGGCGTCACGTTTGTAAGCATGTATAGATTTTGATTTATGGTCATTTTTCGAGTGGAGGTGAAATATTCAGAAAATAAAACTGTTTTGACAAGATAGGTAAAATGGAAATTTCACACAGATCATTGACCCCCTGGACATGTGCCGATATTTTGAAAAGTAGACTCAAAATATCTTTCTGGAGGTGAAACCTCATACTCGATGAAATACTGATTACTGATTTGAGTTAAGATTCAACAAAGTTTGGAAGATTTCAGAAATGAGTAAAATAAAAGTCACTAGAAACGTAACACCAAAGCGGGTAATTTGTATAGTTTTACGGGGTAAAGAGTAAAGTAAAAACATGGTATGAATGACATATTCATACAGATTAGGACACATTATTTAAGTAAAATTTAGTCATTTAAAAATGGGAATGCAATGCCATGCTAGTTAGGACATAAGTAAAACTCTTATAAAGTCATCATTTGATTTCATCTTCTTTCGCGTAAGTATTAGATTGTTTTTTCTAAGATCGCCGCCCTATTTATTTTAGGTCTCTCTTAGGAGTATTCGTCTTACTTTTCATCCCAGCTCTTATATTACTTGATATTACCGTCCGCTCAAGGTGAGTTCATAGCTTCGCCTTTCAACTTTCAAACTATATTTATAAACCCCGCGAGGGAGATACATGCTTGTTTTATAAACTGAGCACAAGAACTTTATGGTATGCTGGACCCCGAACATGATATAAAATTGAATGCATGAGTAAGCTATTGGCCACAGACCTCACATCATGAACTGATAATTTGCCTATAATGGGTAAAGCGCTAGTACATAGTAAATAGATCTAGTTGGTTACAGCCTTTCCGTGGGTATGAATCGAATCCTTTCGAGCACCCTGACAACGAACAATTTGTATTTAGAATTTAGGTATAAGGCAATAATCCCTTAGTTTATTGGGCACGTGATTTAGCATACAAAAATATGTGTTAACTCAAGGCTTCGGTGTCCATGAGGCTTATTGCAATAGAAACTTGATTTAATGGCTTGTCCATCCAACAATCACGACGATGAACAAAAAACTTTTACTTTAACTCATGATAAACTCTATGGATTCACTCAACATTATTGTTGACGTTTTAAGCATGTTTATCTCAGGTAATCAAGGTGAAATGAAGCCTGATACAGGAGTCTGCGCTAAAGTTTTAAGAACTTGTATTTTGTTCCATTTTATAAAACTAATTATCCATGTTTTGGAAAACTTATGTTATGAATTTGGTAACGATCCTGTGGGACGTATGTTTGTTTACTCTGAAACTTCTTTAAATGGAACAATGTTTTTAACGCCTCTTTTTGAGTCGTTTTCTATATCCTTGTGTAATTGTGCTATGAATTAACACCCAAAGTTGTATATTTTGCTGCGTGAAACTTTGGGGTGTTAAAGATTGTATCAAGAGCTAATGGTTATAGAGAACTAGGTCCAATTTTTTTTTATCCTAAAACTATAACCCTTTATGCGCGCTAAGACTCCTCGAAGCCCTTGTGTTATTCACGATTCAATAGTTTTTTGCTATTCGAGTATTTATGCACCTTTTTGGTGCATTTCTATTGCAATATTCATATAAGAAATATTATTATATGTAATTGTATATATGAAGATATATATAACTCGATTGATACGCTTATCGCGAAGCATCAAAGAATATTTATTTGATTTCAAATGAAATTTTTATATGTAACTAATATTATTGTGGCATATTCAAACTATTTATTATCGAATCGTCATGCATATTCCGAAGCATCGTCAAGGCATTCACTTCTCATATAAATTATTATTCATATAGTAATCCTTATTTACTTTACGCAATTTGCAGATCATCATGGCCAACCTACCAAACAATAACGAGTTCGCATTAGCTGCGGAGGCAGCACAAGACAACATGAACGGCTGGGTTGAAGAGGAAGACCCAGAGATGGAGGAAGAGGAGGAAGATCCGGAAGAAGATCCGGAAATGGAGGAAGAAGAAGAAGAAATGGAAGCTGATGAACAATGGGTACGGACCCATAATGGATCTCCTTATCAGGGGGCGGACCCACTTTACCCTCCGCCACCTGCATCGGACTCTGAGTCTGAGGCTGAGGCCGAGGATGAGGCTGAGGCTGAGAATGAGGTCGAGGCTGAGGCCGAGGCTGAAGCTGCACCCATACCACATCCTGTTCCTGCTAATCCTGTTCCTGCTAATCCTATACCTGAGGCTGCTCCCATCGGTACTAGCAGACTAATACCATTTAGGAGACTCTTCACTGATACTCAGGTTTGGACGGGATCATCGTCATCTGCTGCTGCTGCTGGTCATAACCCAGAGGATCTCACGCCAAGTCACATTAGGAGTGACCTGGATGCTCTTCACCGCAGAGTTCAGCATATTGAGGAGGAGGATGTACGAGCCGATAATAAGAGACTGAAGATGATGCTAGACTGTAGTGAAAACCGCACTAGAGATGCTTGGAGAGAGAATGACCGGGCAACATGGCATTACCATCACTTAGACTAGTTCTATATGGTTGAGGAATCTATTACCCATGCCGCGCTACGATATCAAGAGCCGCCATATGCTCTACCTGAGACTCTATTGGCTCCTGTTACTCACAATGATCCTAGAGATCCATATGTTGCTGCACGTGATGCTGCCACTGCTCCCTCAGCTACGATACCGATGATGCACCTAACAACCCAGAGATGAGACTTCACCATCTGAGCACACGGATCTCCACCTCGTGAGCTCTTAGTATTTAATTTATTAGTAGTATCTTTCATTCTTGTAACCACTAAAACTGAATCTTCAGTTAGTGAATTTAATGCCATGTGGTTGTAACAATTTTATATCATTTTGTAAAAATGGCATTATTGTAATTAACTCTTTGGTAATGAATGATGTAAATGGCTACCTTTTGATTTACTACATGATTTGTTGTGATTGTTGTTAATAATAGTTCGTTTGTATATGATGTGATTATGCCATTATATAAATACTCATTGAGACTTTCTTTGTGTTGTTATAGGATCATGCCACGCAAGACAAATGAACAAGCTGCCTCGAGCGACTCATCGCTGAAATGGTCGCTGATCTGCTTTGGAGTGCAGATCGACAAAGGCAAGTAAATGCTAAGAAACAAGAAACAATGCGCTAGGGGGCCAAGGTGGGGGCGCCACTGCTCAAGAAAGTACTTTTCGGGAATCCAGAAATAGCAACCCTACTGTCTTCCATGGACAAACGAGGGAGCTGTCGAGCTAATAGTGTTCGAGAAGACGGAAATGGTTTTTGGAATAAGCGAATGTGCTGAAGCGAGAAAAGTCAAATTTGCTGCTGCCATACTTCAAGGGCGTGCCTTGACGTGGTGGAACTCCCAGGTTGCAACGATGGGTTTAGAGGCTGCTAATCAGATTGGCTGGACTAAAATGAAAAGGATAATGACAGATGAATTTTTCCCCGTTGAGGAAGTGCAGCAAATGGAGCATGAACTGTGGAATTTGAAGGTCAAGGAGTTTGACATAACTGCTTACACCAAGCGCTTTCATGAGCTGGTACAACTATGTCCGGAAATGGTCCCGAGTGAATGCAAGAAAATTGAAGCTTATATCCGTGTATAGAAGCAACTAGGACAACAAAAGGGACAGTTATTGGATCCAAACCCATTACCTAATGTAAGCTGTTGCGGATGGCACATTCATTGGATGGAACAAAAGCTCAAGCTTCGAATTAAAGGATTGCCGAGGGCAATAAAGGAAATGGAAAGCTCTCAAGGTGGGTAATAATGGTAACAACAAAACAACAACATGGTACAACACCCGCCATAAACCAACAGAACAATCAAAAGGCAGGGTAATGCCCGATCAATGACCACTGCCCGCGTGCTGAAGCAAGGTGGTATGCTTGGAACAATCCGCCTCTTAATCGTTGTAAAAGCATCACTTGGTTATTGCAATGTGGTATGTATCAACTGTGGAAGACAGGCCACATGGCACAAGTTGTAAGGGCAAAGCTATAGCACAGGTGCTAACATACGACAAACCCCTGACGTGTTATGAATGTGTAGAAAAGGGACATACAAGGAACTATTAATCCGAAGAAAAGGGATCCACTAGGTAGGAAGCTCGAGGTCGGCTTAAACGTGATTAAGATGCTGAGAAAACACAACAAGGACCGAATGTGTCACGGTACTTTCTAACTGCAACAAAAAACCATTATGCCAACTGTATTATTTGACTCAGGATCTGACAAAAGCTTCGTGAACACTAGTTTCATTCACCTGATTAGACATTAATCCAGTGAGTACAATACACTAGCCTATGATGTGAATTGGCCGATGAAGGGTCGCTATAAAAACTATCCTAAAGGAGACCCTGAACTTATTAAACCACTTATTTAAAATTGACCTTATGCCATGTGAGCTAGGAACTTTTTGACGTAGTTATCGGGATGGATTGGTTAGTCGATCAAGACGCTGTTATCGTATGTGGTAAGAAGGTAGTACATATACCCGTCAAGAATAAAATGTTGGTAATTGAGGGCGACCGTGGTACGTCCCGATTGAAGATAATATCCTGCATTAAGGCAAGTAAATACATCGAAAGAGGACATCAGCTGTTCGTGGCACAAGTAACCGAAAAGGAACCAAAGGAGAAACGTTTGGAAGATGTAACCGTGATTCAAGATTACCCGAGGTGTTTCCTGACATTTTGCCAGGACTCCACCAACCTCGTCAAGTGAAATTATAAAATGACTTGTACCGGTGCTCGCAACCTGTTGCACTAGCCCCGTACCGATTGCACCATCCACTGAAGAATTGGCGGAGCCAGTTGCAAGAGCTATCAGAAAAAGGGTTATTCTGTCCAGCTCGTCACAGGGGAGCTCCAGTATTATATCTTTAAGAGAAAGGATCAGGATCATTTACCGAATGGACAATCGATTATCGAGAGCTAAATAAGTTGACAGTCAAATCGTATCCACTTCCGAGAATTGACGACCTGTGCCGAGTCCAACTTCAAGATCCAGTGTGTAACTCAAAGATCGATCTGCCGTTCCTGGATAATGCACCACGCCGAATTAGAATGAAGAAGACATCCTAATACTGCTTTTTCGACTAGGTTACGGTCGACGATGAATTTCAAGTAATGCCCGTTGGTCTAAACCAACGCTCCTGCAGTATTCAAGGATCTGATGAATCGTAGTGTGGCAAAGCCATACCTCGACAAATTTGTGATCGTATTCATTGATGACATACTTATCTACTCCAAGAATAAAGAAGAGCACGAAAGACATCTGAAGATCATTTTAGAGTTACTCAAGAATGAGCAATTGTATGCAAAATTCTCGAATAGGTGATTTTCTGGCTTGAGTCGGTGCAATTTCTTGGTCACGTGATCAACAATCACGGTGTTCACGTGGATCCTGCGAAGGTTGAGGCTATCCGAAATTGGTCTGCACCGACAACACCGAAAGAAGTCAGACAATTTTTGGGTTTAGCCGGATATTACCGAAGATTCATTGAGGGTTTTTCATTGATTTCCAAGCCTCTAACAAAGTTGACCGAAAAGAACAAAAAGTATGAATGGGGTACGGACGAAGATGAGGCATTCCAAACCTTGAAGCAGAAGTTATGTTCCGCTCCTATCCTATCCTTGCCTGAGGGAACTGAAAACTTCATTGTGTACTGCGATGCGTCGCACAAAGGTTTTGGAGCTGTTCTAATGCAGAGGGAAAAGGTGATAGCATATGCCTCTCGACAACTGAAGAAACATGAGGAAAACTACACGACCCACGATTTAGAACTAGGTGCTGTAGTGTTTGCACTTAGACTCTGGAGACATTATTTGTATGGTACTAAGTGTACTGTGTACACAGATCACAAGAGTCTACAGTACATTCTAGATCAAAAAGAGCTCAACATGAGACAGCGGCGATGGATTGAACTTTTAAGTGACTATGATTGCGAAATCCGTTACCATCCGGGTAAGGCCAACGTAGTGGCCGACGCCCTGAGTCGAAAGGACAGAGAACCAATAAGGGTTAGATCCTTGGTATTGAAGGTACACACCAATTTACCTGAGAGAATACTTAACGCTCAGACTGATGCAATGGAAGAGGAAAACGTGAAGGCTGAAAATCTTAGAAGACGGATTAAGCCGATATTCGAGACCCGTTCTGATGGAATCCAATGCTTTGAAGGGCGAATTTGGTTACCATTGTTTGGTAGATTACGGGATTTGATCATGCATGAATCGCACAAATCTAAATACTCCATCCAACCCGGGGTCCAGACAAGATGTAACAAGACTTAAAGAGCTCTATTGGGCCAAACATAAAGATGAGATCGCCACCTATGTCATTAAATGTTTGAACCTATGCCAAGGCTAATGGCATAGCACCAAAGCCATTCGGTCTACAACAACAACCTGAAATCCAGATGGAAGTGGGAGAAAATAACCATGGATTTCGTCTCAGGACTTCTAAGAACGCCAAGTGGTTATGACTCGCATTGGGTTATTCCGACCGAGTTAACAAATCTGCTCATTTCTTGCCGATGAAGAAGACTGACAGCATAGAGAAACTCGCCCAATTATACTATAAAGGAAATAGTATGTAAGCATGGGCGTGCCTACATCAATTATCACGGATAGAGTAACAGTTTTGTTTACAATCAAGATTTTGGAAATTCACTGCAAGAAAGTCGGATGGGAACCCAACTGGATATGAGCACTGCTTATCACCCAGAGACAGATGGTCAAAGCGAGAGAACTATACAAACGTTGGAGGACATGTTGCGAGCATGCGTAATCGATTTTGGTAGTAGTTGGGATCGACACTTACCGTTAGTCGAATTCTCCTACAATAACAGTTATCATGCGAGCATTAAGGCTGCACCATTTGAAGCTTTATATGGGCGAAAGTGTAGATCGCCTGTTTGTTGGAGTGAGGTTGGAGATAGCCAACTCACAGGTCCAGAAATGATACAGAGACAAACTGAGAATATTAGTCAAATAAAAAACGTTATTGACAGCTCGAAGCCGAAAAAAGTTATGCGGAATGTTAAGAATTAGACGCAAACCGATGGAATTTCAAGTGGGTGACATGGTCTTGTTAAAGGTATCGCCTTGGAAGGGCGTAATTCGCTTTGGGAAACGTGGTAAGCTGAGTCCACGGTACATTGGGCCATTCAAAATCATAGAAAGAATTGGTCCCGTGGCATACAAGTTGGAACTTCCTGATAAACTCCGTGGAATTCATAACACCTTCCATGTTTCAAATCTCAAGAAATGTCTAGCGGATGAAAACTTGGTTATCCCTCTTGAAGAGATTCAACTGGACGACAAGTTGCACTTTATTGAGGAACCAGTAGAAATCATGGACCGCGAAGTGAAGCAACTCAAGCAGAGTCGAATTCCTATTGTCAAGGTACGATGGAATTCTAGACGAGGTCCAGAATACACTTGGGAAAGAGAAGATTTCTTCAAAAGAAATTACCCGCATCTTTTCTCGAGTGATAAGAAGACAAGATTGAGAAATCGAGCACCGGGACGGCGCTCCCTTAAGGAGGGGAGGATGTAACATTCCGTATTTAAGGTCACATCTTACTCCGAGCTTTAATTCTATTTTCATTTTTAAGCGAGTTATTAATTTTACGTTTACCCGATTTAGTAAGTTTTTCGCGTTCTTAGCTTTGCGTAAGCCGTAATTAGAAATCTATTCCGTATTCGCATCGTAAGTGATTTATTAATCTCATATTATTCCCCAATAATTATAATTCTCATCATTTTCATTTTCCGTTGTGATTCGCGTTTCCGAATTTTCTTGCTAAAACTCGCGTTTCTACCTTAAACCTTACTTTTTTTTACCTTACATTATACTTTAATTAAAACACTTATAAACAAAAATAAAAAAAAAAGGTATAATCTTACACAAATCAAGGCCTAGGCCGGCCACACCCAAGACCACACTCCAACTCCATTCTCTTTTCTATAAACACTCATTATACTTCATTTCCCATAACATGCAATAATCCTTTCACTTCTCCATTTCAAAAGTTTTTTTTTCTCTCCTTCTTCTTGGTCCTTGGCTGCCGAATTCATACACCAACACCATCACCATCTCACAAAATTATTCAACTCATTTTAGGCTTTATAACACCATCCTCTTGCCTCTTGCAAAGATTGGTGTAGTTTCTTGAAGATTTGAAGGTGTTTAGGACTAGTTTTCTTGGAGATTCTTGAAGCCATTTGATTGGGGTTTTATTGGGATAGTTCTTGGTGATATTTAGGGCTTAAGAGTAAGTTTTCAATCGCTGGTTTAAGGTTGCATTGGTTTCGGAACCAGCCCATCTTGATATTAGAAATGTGGATACTACTAAGCTTTTTAGGAAGCTCTAGTTTGTACGCCACTGGGTCAATTCATTCAAGAATTTTAAATGGTCCAATGTATCGGGGATTAAGCTTTCCTTTTTTTCCGAATCGAAAGATATCTTTGCGAGGTGATGCTTTCAACATAACACGATTACCAACTTGAAGTTCTAAAGGCTTTCGCCTCACATTGGCGTAACTTCTTTGTCGATGACGAATTTGCACTATCTTTTCAGTAGTTTCTTGAATTATTTCTGGTCTCGAGATTTAGCTGAATGTCGGAGTGATGTCAAGAAATGATTATGAATTGTAAGAGAGTTGCAAATCATGTTGGATATAAATTTTGGAAATGAACAGATGATGACTAGATACTTAACCGTATGAAGGTAATAATGATAATAAGGAATTTATTTGTACAAACGGATTTGAAAGAAACTTGTTTGTACGAATGCCATACTTAAGCCTACTCATTTATAATTTGTCATTTACAAATAGAGGCGTCCCAATCCTTGTAATTGAGAATTTATAAATTCATAGTTTGGAGGTTTATAATTTCCTTATTCAAATGAAGAAGCGTCCTAATTCATTTCAATAAGATGATTATAAATCATCCTATTTAAGCATAAAACATGATATCAAAATGGTATTAGGTAGAAGATAAAACTATGAGAAGGATAATGAGACATTAAACCACACGATACCGATCCGGAAATCACATTTGGAGAATTCGGCATACAATTCCTCCCTTCTGAGTAATTTCAAAATTATTCTCAGATGTTCTGCGTGTTCTTCTTTGTTATAAAAGTAGATAAGAATATCATTGATGAACACTATTATGAATTTGTCTAAGTATGGTTTACACAACTGATTCATGAGATCCATTAATATGGTAGGCGTGTTAATTAAACTAAATTACTTGAATTTTATAGTGTCCGTATCTCGTTCAAAAAGCAGTCTTAGGAATATCTTCATTCCTTACTCTTATTTTATGATCGTCTGATCTTAAGTCGATTTTTGAGTAAACGCTTGAACCTTGAAGTTGATCGAATAAGTCATTGATTCTGGGTGATAGGTAAGCTTATTCAACTCCCGGTGATTGATATATATTCTGAAGGATAAGAAGAAAAACGGATATCCTGGATATATACCTTTTGGTTTTTATATAGGATATAAGATTTAGTCAGGTTTTGTTTTGGTCACTTCGAGTGATCAAAGTTTTACCGTTGATAGGAATGTGGATGACTTTCTTGTCGTAGAAAATGTTGGCATGATACTTGGAAAATTAATCCATACCAATGATGATGCTGAAATAAGATTAATTTTGAAAGGTAAGTTTTACAAAGTCAGAAGGCGACCCTAGATAATGGTACTATGAAATAGTGAGGTATAAAACAGAATTGTATTATATCGTGAATAACTTGCCTTTATACTTCACATAGTCAAGATTTGACAAGTGTTTTTACACCCTGTGGTTAGGTTCTAACATAGCTATAACTAGGATCTAATCTAGTAATTCAAGGGTACTTTGGTTCTGCAGTTCCTAGTTTGATGACCTATCTTGTTGCAAATTTGACACTTGACAGTGCAAACTCCTGTGTGATGCAGGGTGCATCTTATACATAAGGGAAGGTATCCATGGTATCCTTTGACAGGATAAGTACTAATAGTTTCTTATCTTCTATTCTGCTTGTGGTGGTTGTGATTGTTGTGGTTATTTTGATAGTTGTTGTTGTTGCGATTGTTGGAGTGGTTATTGTTATTGCAGTTATTGGGGTAGTTGTTGTTGTTGTTATCGGTGGTGTTTCTTTTATCATCAAACTTTCATTTATGGTTATTGGTTTCTTGTACAGAATTGTGTTTCATTACATGCTTTATTAACTTCTGGGTCATGGTAATGGCTTCTTCCATTTTCCTAATCTCGGTTTGAGGACAATACTTTTCTATCAAGAGTCTTTTAAATTCAGACCAGGTGATCTTATAGGCTTCTTCTATTCCAATAGACTGGGTAAATGAATTCCACCAGAACAAAGCTTCCTTAGTGAGGGTACTAACAGCAAATCTCACTTTGTTCTTCTCGGCACATTTGCTACGAGAAAATATCGATTCAGTCTGTTTAAACCAGCGAATGAGACCAACAGCTCCTTCCGTACCATTGAAGTAGAAAATTTGGTAACTTGTAAACTTCTTGTAAGCGCATTTCCTTGCTACAGGAGTTTTTCTTGGTTTAGAGTTGGGATTGTTTGTACTTGCCATTATTGCAGCTTGTGCTTCCAGAACTGTGGCAACGCTATGAGCAACTAGTTTCTCGATGGTAGCATGAGTCAGGACTGGTGCTTCAGATGTTGACATCCTTTTGGGAGGCATTCTATCAACATAAGATAACACGTAATAAGAATCCATATAATGATAGTCATATCACAAGTCATTGTATAAAAATTAAAATTTTCATACTTAGTGATATTGAATATCATTGTGTGAGTTCTAACAAGAAATACATATTCCTTGATATTACATTGTAGGATATAACAGGAAGTTTTGGAATTTAAGATTTTCAGATATGAACGTTCAAACAAGCATTTGACTTATTAGATTCCTCGGGATTAGTTCACTTTCCAGTGGTCGTAGTATGATTTATAATGAGTTATCTAACTCTGCATAGATAAACTCATTGAAGGGATAATCGGGTGGTGGCCTAGTTAATTGATGATGAAGACGGAGATAACAAGAAATGACATATATGATATTGAAACGGTAAGGTAAAATGGAATTTCAGTTTCATAACCTAAGATCTGACAGGTGTTGCTACTTATACTACGTTTCCTTAGATAAAAGCGATAAAGATAAGGTTTCGATCTAGTAGTCTTGAAGTTCATGAAGTGTGTTCCATAAGATTCTTCATATATAGCTGATGGCGATCTTGGATATCCTCAAGGGTTATTTCTAAATCAGAAATCCTAAAGCGAACAAAAGAAATCTTGTCTCTCTGTCCCATATGCTTCTTCTGTAGTTCAAGTATCTGTGCGCGGGCTTCCTGTAGTTTGGTTTTTTACTTTATCAAAATCCTTTGACATGATTATCCAATCAATAACAAATCTTTCTTTCATTTTCTCAATACAGTGAAAAGAGGGTTCTTCTAAGTAATTCAGAATGCTTTCAGTTTGTTTCTCATGGTGTTCTGCATGCATCTTAATAGAGGTTTTCCCTAATTCATATATCTAAGGTGAGATAGGAGTATAAGTTGAGACTGATGGTGATGCTAGGATACAGGCTTGCTTCCGAGATGAATTAAATAACGTAGTTAAAGAAGAAGATGGGGGATGAATTTGCTTCTTAGGTGGTAATAATTCTTTAGGAACAAGAAATATCGAGGATTAAACAGTAGTAAAGGTGGTAATATCGGAGATGGAGTTAAAATAGCCGGTAGAGTAATAGGATCCGATGGTGGAATAGGTGATTCTTTAGCATAAAAAGCTCGTATGTCCTTCAAATATGGATTATTATAGAAAAATAAGAATGTTGGCGTGATCATACTAGCCCTAGAATCTTCTGAAGAGTTAAAAGAAGTGCTTCTTGATGTAGCTGATGAAGCTGAAGTATAGTTATGAATATTCATAGTGGAAAAAGCATTTTCCATATCGAACTCAGATGAAGTGATAGTAGAACGAGGGGACGAAAACATGACTGTAACAATCCAGTATAATATAAGTTATTTATATAATAGTATAATAGTTATGTATCTTTACATACCATTCTAGAAGATATAGCGGCACAAAGGACTTTCTTGGATAGAAAAAGAAAAGTAGTTATAGTTAAGGTTTCAACCTTGTTCTCTATAACATAGGCTCTGATACCAAATCTGTAACGCCCCCATTTTTACATATAGCAGTATTACTTCAAGGTACAATAGTCATAATCATAGAAAACGAATCAAAAAGAGTCATTTATGAAAATAAGTTATCATTCATTATTTCTTCAGAGTTTTTACAAACGAGAGGTTCCCAAAATCTATACAATAAAGTTTGAATGATAACGGTTTTTCCATCTTCATGTCCTCGCCACTCCGTGCCATTAGTTACCTGAGATAAAACATGCTAAAAAGTCAACACAAAGGTTGAGTGAAATCCATAGGTTTAAGTAATATAATTTGAATGCAAATGCGATATTTGGGTTACGTTGATATACACCCAGTATTGAAAACATAATTTATTATTGCCATTAGCTCATGAATCCGAAGCCTTAGGGTATGGTGATACGTTATAGCCCCTGCGGGTACCTTTGCCAAAATACCCGCGTGATTTCTAATGATGTGCAATTGGTTACACGTAACTGGGTACACCAACGGGGAGTCCAGCCCAAATAGATCTATTCACATCATTCGCGCTTACTACGGAGAGTAATTAACGGTTCATGATTATGGGGACTTAAAGGCAAAGCAGTTACTTAGGCAATAGTAAATTGAAATAGCATACAGAAATAATTGCATTCATATTTATAGCATGTATCCCCCTCGCGGGTTTATAAAACATTTAAAATATTGAAATGTGAGGCTATGAACTCACCTGAACAGTTATAGGGAAATTGATAGCAATGTATATGAAATGAATAGTAACGGCTTCGTCACGGGCAACCTGGGGTAATATATGTCAAGTCTTAGTTTGATTGAATATGTAAGATTTTACATCGATGTCGGTTTTGATATTAAAATTATCATAACACCGTTCGGGCCATCATAATTCAGAAGTCATTCAGTAAACGTTTGAGGAGCTAGGGCACTTTAAATCGTAAACCCAACAACTCAGTCAGAACGTAATACCAAGATGAAACTCCTTAATATGAAGCTCCCTAGTATTGTGGTATAATATGAATCCGCGACATGATTTTTGGGAAGGCACTTCGATGATGAATAAATAATAGTATATAACATATCAAATTTTAAGCATTTTATTCAATATCTGGAAATGATAAACCACGTGCAAAGCGTTAATTAAGAGTTATTCTTGTAATGTTTGGAAATGTGTTTTATAACTTTTTCAAAAGTTACATTTTATACCCTTGAGTAGAAAAGTGGCAGAATATACTCTTGGCGTTTGCACCATTTACACATTAGTCCTCTATTTTAAAAGATATACAAGTACACGCCTTGTACTTTAAAAAAGTGATATAATAGATCCTTGTAGTTATAACTTTGATAAAATGACACTTTTAGTCCTTTTAGTTATAAGTTTTTGAAAGTTATGATATATACCCCTTGCATGGATAATTTTTACAAAACATGTCCAAATTGCCATGCAAGCTTATTTTAACATTTCAATAGACATTTATAAGTTATAATAAACTAAAATATGAAGATTTAACATAACGCAAGTTTAAATTAACGATTCGTTAAGCTAGGAAGCAAAACGGGTCATATTAGGGTTTTAAAATGAAAACGCTTGGGTTTTAAGCTCAAATTCTTTCATGACTCTCAGGACTTTTAGCTTTGTACGCCTAGATTAATGACTCTCGGGATTCGTTTCTTTGTTTCTTTTGATTCCTTTATGTACTTGAACCTTATTAGGATCTCTTAGAATTCATATTGAGCAAAGTATTGCTGCTATGATGGGTTATAGAGGAGGAAGTGGGGGATGAAGAAAAATGAAGTGTTTTGGTTCCTATTTATAGGCGAATTAAACTTGGAGGCCAAGGGAGGTTATGAAATCTGAAGAGGACATGTATGGAGTCTAGAGGGTAAATGAGGAGGGTCTAGTATATGTTGTTGTTTTAAGCTAGAAACTATCTATTGGTGAGGTGTTTTACCCCTTTTGCATGCCGTGTATAAGAAATGGAAGAAACAAGCACATTGATGGATTATTAAACTATAAATGAAGTAGATAATTTATTAGAGTTGCTTGAAGCAGCAAGGGAGTAAGGTGCTTGTCCTTGAGTGCTTGGATGTCAAGAAAAACTATCAAAATGGGTCACGAAATTGCAAAGAATTTTGATTTCGTGTACATTAGGCTCAATTAGGGTTTTTTCAAGCTTAAAATTTTGTGTAAATTTGATTAGGTGTATAGCCTGATATGTTAGTAAATGAGATAGTCATTAAACAATCCCGAGCCTTGAATAGAAACATAGTTTTCGGAGTTTAGTTAAGCTAGTTTGGGCCAAGTTGTCGGGCTCAAGCCCATTTGTTATCTATGACCTTCCGCCGAACACAAAGCCTACAAGAATAGTCCATCGCATTAGTATTAAAGCCCTCTCCAGTGTGAGAGGGTTGTTGCTCTCATTTTTCTTTTGTAATCAAGTAAACCATTTTGCTTTGTTTTTACTTTAGCTCTCTAAAATCCTATTTATCTTATTTTTTGTGTTGAGGTGATGAAATGATATCCTAACAAGTGGTATCAGGCCAAGTAGGGTTTAAGTTATTTCGTTTATGTAACCATTAGAAGATTATTGTTTTCGCCTTATTTTATTTTGTTCTCTTTCGATTCGAATTTTATTTTCCCATTATATCTTTTTCTAAAAATTTTTCGTAGCATTCGTCGGTTTGTGGTTCTTTGGCTTGTGTGCAAAACACAAGGACGGAAAGAAGCAAAGAATCGAGCAACGCCCTTATTTGGATCAACGAGTTTTCTGGTGTCCTCAACCGACACGCGCAAAAATCTACCTTTTAGGACCAACGAGTGCATTTTGTTTGGATCGGAACGAGTAACCATCCGTTTGACAATCGAACAGGGAAGTGTAGTTTACGGACTCGAACGAGGGATTTCTTAGTTGAGACCGACGAGAGACTTTTAGTTGGACCGAACGAGGGATTTTTAGTTTTGGATCGAACGAGGGATTGTTGTAGTTTGGATCGAACGAGGGATTTTTTTGCTTGGACCGAACGAGTTTCTCCTTCAAGGATCGAACGAGAGGATCGATCTAGAGGCTCGATCCAAAGTATCGAACTAGCGTCGATCGAACTAGCAGTAGACCGAACTAGCGTCGACCGAACAAGCCAAAGATCGAACTAGCGTCGATCGAACCAGCCACTATCGAACTAGCGTCGATCGAACAAGCCACTATCGAACTAGCGTCGATCGAACTAGCGAAGGACCGATCTTGCGAGGATCGAACTAGCATCGATCGAACTAGCATCGACCGAACGAGCAAGAGGACCGAACGAGAAAATTTTTTGTGTGAAGAAAAGGGTTTCAGTAAAACAGCCATAACTTTTGATCTAAGTCCGTTTAAGGCCCGTGACCTCATCAAATCGAAGAGAAAAAACGTAACGATCCACGCTGTAAAACCTTTGGTAGGGTTAAGGATTTTCGAAAGCCCAAAACATCATTTCTATGAGGAAATGACATTTTTCATTTTTTTGATTTTCGCCGCTGAATCCGAAACAAATCAGTCACGGTATCTAGTGATCTTGTAAAATCCCGTTATTTCATTATCTGTTTTTGATACAAAAGGGGGGGGGAGACGAGTAAAATCCCGTGAACGTTTAATTGGATCAAATCACAACAACAACAAATCACTTACCCATCTAAAGATCCTTGTTCTTCATTTCACATCACTTTTAGCAATGTCCCCGACTCAACAAGGACATTTATGCAGCCGGTTCTGAAAACCGCCCTCCTATGCTTAACAAAGAGAACTATGTTCCATGGTCATCTCGTCTTCTTCGGTATGCTAAGAGCAGACCAAATGGAAAGTTAATCTACAACTCCATTATGAATGGTCCTTATGTCAGACGAATGATCCCTGAACCAGGTGATACAGATCGTGAAGTACCTGTTCCTGCAACGTTTCATGAACAAACCGATGATGAACTCACAGTAGCAGAAATTAAACAGATGGAAGCAGATGATCAAGCTATTCACCATTCTTCTCGTTCCTTACCTGAAGACAACTCTATGCTGCTGTTGATAGTTGTGAAACTGCTCAGGAAATCTGGTTACGTGTGCAACAAATGATGAAAGGTTCTGATATTGGAATTCAAGAAAAGAAGGCTAAGTTGTTTAATGAATGGGAAAGGTTTACCTCCACTGATGGGGAATCGATTGAGTCTTACTATCACCGTTTCTCAAAATTGATGAATGATTTTAAGAGAAACAAACACTTTCCTGAAAAGATTGCTAGTAATCTCAAGTTCCTAAACAACTTACAACCAGAATGGAGTCGGCATGTTTTACAATTGTCATCAAACGAAGGACTTGCATACACAGATTACACTCAGATGTATGATTTCTTGAAGTACAATCAAAAGGAGGTAGATGATCTAAGAGCTGAACGACTTGCAAAAACACATGATCCTAGCACTCATGGCAAATTCCAACAATCCTTATATCCAGTGTTTCACCAAGATCAACCATCACCAGTTACCTACATGCAACAACCATAACCCATAACAACTATAACCCACAACCATCATTCAACCAGAACTACATGCAACAACCAATGCCAAATCCCGAGGACATCACAGATCCCAAAACCACAATGAACATGGCACTCGTTCTAATGGCTAAGGCATTCAAACTAAACTACTCAACACCAACCAACAACAACCAGAGAATTTCATCAAACCCTCGTAATCGGCAGATTGCTCAACCGGGTATGAACATGGGTCAAGACAGACAGATGCGGATGGTTGGAGCCAATGGTGGGAATCAGTTTAGACAGTATGCTGGGCAGAACGTTGGGTATCAAAACGGGTATAATGCGGTACAGAATGTCGGGAATCAGGTTGTTTGATATTTGCTTAATTGTATACTAAATTACCCGGGATTTTGCCAAATAAAAGCCAATATAATGCCAAAAGAATAGAAAATGTGTGCTTTTGTGTCCAATTGTGCAGGTAAGATGAAAAGACAAAAGAAGTCAAAAACGATCAAAACCGACAAAAACGAAAAGAGGCAAGAGCAAGAGTGAGAAATCAGCCAGAGATCACAGCCGGATCAGCCCGACACAGTCAAAGAAAGAAACAAAGAAGTCAAAGGTCAAAATAAAGTCAAAGGACCAATTATGACAAGCTTTCAAAGTTCAAAGGCTATTTTGAAGTTTTAAAGTTTCAAGGGCTTAATTTGACAAAAGTGAAAAGTTGATTATTAAAGAAGAAAAGGAAGAAAGAAAGAACAAGGACTGGAATTGCCATTCTCCAAACTGTTTTTACACTATATTTGTGCGGGTAAAAGACAAGGACCAAAGTTGCTATAACTCCAAACCTTTAAACTAAAAACGCGGCTTAAAACAACCCCAACAGCCTCCAACTGAATTTCCCGCCCAAAAACTCACACAAACCCAAATCGCAAATTACCCACCCCCCTCTTTCTCTCTCTACACTTCGCATACTCCACCTCCACATCACCTAGTCCACGTGGCATTTCTTTATTGGTGCAAACACGTCATTAATTTCATCAAACGGCCAAAAACGAGTGGAAATTGATCAAGGGCTGTGATTGATTGGAAGCTTCACGAATATCTCTCCTCTCCTCTTCCATTCTCTATAAATAGATGCTTAGGGTTCAGTTTTAGAGAGAGTTAGTTTTAGTTTTTTGTTTTTCAGTTTTTATTGTTTTTTTTTTACCTTTTAAGCAATTTTTTAAGCATTTTTTTCAATTTAAGGCACTTGTACTTTTGTGTTTTCTACTTGTACTTCATCATTTGGTTAATAACATTCAGCTTTCAAGTCTTTTCATCCTTTGATTTACATTTTAAGCAAATTTTACCTCATAAGCTCTTAATAAGCTCTTTTGAGCTTATTACTGTTCATCAGCTCTAAATTCAGTTAAATGTTGTTAATCCTAATTCATTTACTCTTTTAAATCCATTTATTGTCATAACATGTTCATTCGAGCTCATTTGATCAAGTTTTAGAAGCTATTGAAGTAATAAGCTAGTTATAGCTTATTGCTTATTACTATTTGGTTTAGAGGCTTTGGAAGCCAATAGGATATTAATTTGAGGTCACTCACTCTACAAGAGTGACCTCTAGTTCTGAGACTCCATTATGCAGGTTTCACTTTCTCATTTCAATTTAGCATTTGAAAAGCTTATTACATAGTACATTTTTCTTTTGGAAACTTATGCTTAATTCTGTTCTATTTTCTCAATTAGCTTATAGCTGTGTTAGTTTTAAGTTTCCTAAGTGAAAGCTCATTTAGATTTTAGTATTTTACAATTCTGTCAAGTTATAGTTAATAGCTAGGAGAGAAACTAGTTTGTTTTAACTAATAAGCTGTAGATTTTAGCTTTCAAATAGTTTAAGTAGGGTGATCTTAATAGGAGTAGATAAAAAGATTCAGTTGTTTTAGCTGTTATATAGTTTTTAATCCCAAAATAGTTTAGACAGAATCATTAAAGGAGTGTTTGGAATAAGCTTTCTTTGACTCCTAAAGTCAAAGAAACACTGTCAAACCTTTTTGCATACATGTATTAGGTTTCAATATCAATGTTTAAACAGGATTTAGAAGTTAGCTTTTAGAAATTAAAAGTTTAGAGTGCTATAATCTTTACTTTACACCAGGGCATTTATTCACTGTTAGCAACTTTAGATTTTAGGATTTTATAAGCATTTAGGATTCATACTTAGTTAAATCATAGATAAATGAATTTAGTTACCTGTTAGAATGTCCATTTTGAAGAGTAGATTACATTTGATCCTAATGTCAAATGCATCAGCAACAATCAACAGCTTCAGCAACACTTAGCACTCTTTTTCATTTAAATTTTCTTGTAATCTTTGTTAAAACTTAGCCTTTTTCTTTTTTAAATCCTTTAGTATACAACTTAAGCTACATTCAGTTTCCTTTGTTTTCAATTTTCATCAAATAATAAGCAAGATATAAGCCAAAATGTAAAAATACTCTTTGAGCCTTAGTTTCTGTGAACAGCAGCTACTAGCTTATTTTCTAGCTTATTCTTTTGTCAAAAGTCCAAAGTGTCTTTATTAAAGTTGTTAACAATAAGCTGTTTAACAACTTTGTAGTTTTAAGTTTTTGCTAATTCTCACTTTTTAATAAGCCAAAATTAAGCCAATAGCGTGGGGTCTATTTGGTATTTTTCTCATAGTCTAGGGTTAATCATTTTCACTGCTGTGTAAATTTTCTCAAGTTCACCCGCCTACCCTTTAGTTTCATCTCTGTCAATTTCTACCCTGTCTTTCTTATAATAATAAAATAGTTTTATATTTTAGAAAATAGTTTTATTAAATTAGGGTTTATAGTTTAATAAATCAAATTAGGGTTCAATTAGGGCATAAAAATTGGGGCTTTTTGTACCATTGATATTCTGCACCATTTTAGCTTATTAAAATCATTTTTCTTTATTTTTCCCATTAAATTTGTATTTTCTAGGAATTAAAATAGGTTTTATTGATTTCCTTTTTCTTAGAAAATTCATAAAAAATAGAAAAATAGTTGAAAAATTAAAATTCTTTTTGCATTAATTTTCATTTTAAATCTAGTATTTTTGAAAAATAAA